>VZRL01003021.1:348436-377834 GCA_013397895.1 Origma solitaria
CTTCGTGGGTTCTGCGGGACGTGAAGGAGTGGGTTGGCCTCTCTTACGGGTGCATAAGAGACGCTCTGAGAGGAGACCTCATTAATATGTAAAAATATATGAAGGGTTGGGGTGCCAAGCCTATGAAGCCAGGCTCCTCTTGGTGGTGCCAAGCACTAGAACAATAGGCAGCAGGCAGAAACTCATGCACAGGAAGTTCCACCTGAATATGAGGAAGAACTTTGTTACTGTGTGGGTGACTGCGCAGGGGAACAGATTGTTCAGAGAGGTTGCAGAGTCCCCCTCACTGGAGATACTCAAGAACCATCTGGGTGCAATCCTGCATTATGTGCTCTAGGATGATCCTGCTTAAGCAGGACCAGATGACCCACCGTGGTCCCTTCCAGCCTTACCCATTCTGATTCCGTGCGGTGCTCTTGGCACATGGAGCCCCCCATGTCTCCGCAGTGGATTCTGGCTGCACCCCAGCACATGTTGGTGCATCGCTCTGCCTGTTGGCTCTGTCAGCTTGGTGGCACTTAGGGTTGGAGGGTATGTGAAGGCCAGCTAAACCATGGCACGTCCCTGCAAAATACAGAACTGTAGTTCACCACTGCCCTTAGCAGTGGTATAATTTTGCTGCACAAGCAACACTAACTCATTTAGCTACAGCTGTGATCCCCCTTACTTCAGCTCTGTGTTTTAGAAGAGTCTGCTGTTTTCCAGTGCTAATGGGTGACTGCTTATATCTTATTGCCATGTGCTGACACAAAAAACTGTAGCACATGTGAGTTAAGATGCCACTATGGTTCTGGTGTAGCGTAGTTAAAAGCTGTAGAGTTTAATGAATTCTTTCCAGTTCTTATAAATGGAGTGACATAGTGGGAGTTTTAACAAGGTGGTTTGTCACGTGTTGATCAGACTCTTAGAGTATGAACTGTTTCTGTCCTTTTGTTTTCAGTATCATAGTTTTCCCAGTTGAATTTATACTGAAACAAGCTCTGAAGATCATGGAAATAATCCTTGCTGTAATACTAAGCAAAAGCATCTGAGAGCTATTCTCATAAAGAAGCATCCAGAAGGCTATTCACTAGAATAAGGGTTAGGAATTCTTGTCTTCTGTGTCAGAACAAAAATACAGATAACACAATCCTCAAAAAACCTACAACGAAATACTCATATTCCTGTCCAGACTTCCACTGGGTGGGGGAAAAAAGTGTTTATGTATAGTAATCACCTTAAAATTCATGGTTCTAAGCACATTTCTATGTTAGGATAGGATTACTTAAAGCTTGGTAGAATGTTTGTGGAGTATATGTAAATTTTTAGTCTGATGCTGTGAAGAAATACTTGTCTTCAAGTAAGTCTGAACAATCAAAACCATTATAGGGCATTAAGAGGTGTTTGAAGATTAATGTTGAGGTATCACTCTTGCTTTGGTAGGATTTGAAGGGTGGAATTTCTTCTCTTTGGCCCCTCATTGTTTTGTTTTGCTTTTTAATTCCTATTGCTCTTCTACCCGCAGTCTATTCCCAGGATTTGTAATACCTTAGATCAATGTAAAGTATATTAGGTTAGTTAATGTATCGGAGGAAAGATAATAAGGTTTATCTTCTTTGTTAGCACCACTGTGACATAAGTAATACGTAAGAAATCTTTGAATTTTATGTTTCCAGCAAGGAAATTCTTAACATTGGCAGGAAGGAGGAAATAAAATTTTACTTATTGGGCTTTAATGGTTAAAATACTGTTTAATAGAAAACTTTGTGCTTTCTTCATCTTTGGAGGTTTTCTATACCGGATTGGTAAAGCTATGTGAAACCTGATGTTACTTTGCTTTTAAGAAGTTGAACTAGATGACTTTCTGAAGTCTCTTTCAACCTTAATTAACCCATGTCATGTGTATCAAATATAGATGGAATTAGTTTGTATTTACTTTCAAGGAAGTGACTTCATCTTCTGTTAGCTTGAGATTGAGATATTGAAGTGATTGTGTATGTCTTGAAAAAAAAACCAAAACCCCAAACCAAAAAACCCCAAACCCAAGCTAATGTACATGTCACGTTTTTTGTTTAGAACATGGATTCACAGAAGGACGTTCAGCCTCCAAAGCAGCAGCCAATGATTTACATTTGTGGAGGTAAAGAAAATTAGTGACTTTTTGTTGCTTGTTACTGGAGATTGGGTGTTTTAATAATGAATAATGTTTAGTCATTATACTGAAGGATACATAGATAAAAATAGCTGCAGTGTCTATCTTGATGATCTTTAAAGTTTTATGCATTAATGGTAACACACATATGGGATACTATGCAGTGTTGTGGAAGTAATTCCCTAGAGCTTATGTTGCGGTGTGGAGCTCCTCCATCTCTGCATGTTTTATTGACAGTGCTGTAAGGGCACTCAGCTCTCACTGAAGTACAGTAGTCAAATTTTCTCTTACCTATAGATAAATCAACCACTTAAAAATGATGATTTTCAGGAATCTCTGGAATATTTTGTTTTTTAAGAAAACAGACTCTAGGCTTGGAGGGCTGAGCTGAAATTTTCAATAGTAGACAAGTGTGGAATGTGTTCTGTGCAGCAATATTTGAGTGATTTTTAGCAAGATTCTCTTTTAACGTAAGTGAAGCTTGCTTTTTAATTTCTCTGTCTTTTTCTCATGATATCTTGATATCATTGAGCTCTTGATACAGATTCACTATACTTGCTGTGTTCATTTGCCACAAATAGGAATTTGGCTATGACTACTTTTCAAAGTTATCTGTGCATTAACAATGTTGTTTTTCTTTGCCATTTATTTTCCTCCATAACATCAGAATGTCACACGGAGAATGAAATAAAGGCAAGAGATCCTATCAGGTGCAGAGAATGTGGCTACAGAATAATGTACAAGAAAAGGACAAAAAGATGTATCCTTTTATAAGTGCAGTTGAATGCATTTTGGAAGCTGTAGATGGAGACAAGGGGAAAAAGAATGGAAGATTGAAGTAATTACATAACAATCCTTCAGGGTCAAAAATCAGTACAGTAGAGCAAACTATTGTAGCACAATCTCTGCAGTGTGATTTGGCACCTTGGTTTCTCTCCTGGCACTCTCTTTCTTTTTTTTTTTTTTCCATTTTCTATGCACGATATATTAAATTACTATAGTCTGCTGGGTGATGTACTGTGAATTAGTGATATTATTCAGCCTCTTATTAAAGATGGCTTTTTAAATACTTTCTGTAGATAGTTGTGACTTTAGATTTAGACTGTCTCTCTCTTTTATTCCTCTCCTCCATCTTTTTTTCAACTACAACTTTTTTTTTTCTTTAACTGTATTATTCCAGTGGTAGTTTTTGATGCCCGATGATGCCCGCTGAAGATAGTGACTTCGTGATGTAATCTTTCTGATAACTTTGCTCTGTAAAACTCTTTGTGTACAAATGCATGCTCATATTTGTGTTTTAAGAGATTGAAATATTAAAGTTTACTGTAATACTAAATTTTGTCTATATTGTCTTCCAGCAATAGATTTCTAAAGCTGTTGTTTTAAATTGTAGTCAGAGTATGCAGTATTTCTTAAGTTCAGTGATACTGTATTCTTTTTGAGTTAGCCTGGTTTTCATTACTCTTATCTAAACTTTATTTGCATTTTAAGTTTGCTAAATGTTCTTTGGACTCCTGTGAACTGCATAAAATAACTGTGGTTTGAATAAATTCCACTGAAAATAAATAGAAGGCTACAGAAGGCTAGGTTTCAAACAGATCTGGATTTCAAAAGAGAATCTTAAAGGGCTTTGGACAAAGGTCCCAATTCTGGCACCTAGTTGAGGATGTGTCAAAAGTACGGATGTCTGGAAGTGTCAAAAAAAATTTCTTCCAAAAGAAGAGGGAGAGGTAGGCAAGGTAAACATTAAGAAGCAGTGTGGAAACAGAAATTCCAGAAGTGCTGCTTGACTTGTTTGTATTCAAGGAAAGAATTAGACCTGTGTTAAAAAGATAATTTGGGTAGCATCTCAAAACTAAAATGGCATCTTGCTCTGCTTTCCAGATGACTTCTCAGGGGCCTGTAACAAGTGGTGGGTTTGTGATGATGAGCCAAAACTTTTTGGATCTGCTTGGAATGTGTGTTACATAATACCACAGAAGCGTACTACAACATACTGCTGGACTGTGTGTGCTTGATCTCAGTTTTGAAGGTGCTAGTGGTGCTGTTTAGATAAGGTGCTTAAGTAATCACTGTAATAATGTATTTTCTAAGGTCTGCATGACTGTGTGCTGGCTTATAGACAAACTGCAGTGGCTTGTTATAGGGGATAAAAAAGCATTCTGAGATGCTGTTTTGGAGCTGTTCGGTTAAGATTTTGTTAGGAATCTGATCTTTGCTATTAAGACTAGGTTTTTTCCTGTACACCAGATACACTCGGGTATAAATTATAACCCTTTTTACTACACGGCGGCTATCAGTTCACCAGCCTGGCCTGCACAGCGTGCACCTTGTGCCTGCATCCCAGAAAGAAGGGGTGGGCTGCTGACACGGCTGCTCAGGAGCGTGAGGAGGAGCGCGCAGGAGCAGCGCTGCCGAAGGTCGCCGGCAAACGGAGGCGGCTTTGGCCCCTCTGCGGGCACGCCGGGTGGCTCTGGCCGCCACACAAAGGCGGGGAAGAGGCCCCGCTGCCCTCGGGAAGGGGCACGGACCTGCTTCGGGGAGCAGCGCCGGGGGAGTGTAAGGCTGACGGGCAGCACTGGTGTGGGCGCCTGGGGACACCGGCGTTGGGAGAGGGACCGCTTGCTCTGCGCTGAGTGAAATACTACGCTGACACCCCAAGGGTGATTGCTTATTAGAGCAGCACACCCGAGTGCTGTCTTTCTGCCCGCCCTCAGCAGGCGCTCCCCTCAGCCCTGCTCCCCGCCCTGATCCCAGCCGCGCCTGCGCGGCTAGAGCAAGGGACAGGCGCCCCCGGCTGCGGCGAGGGTCGGGCTGCGTCCGTGTCCCAGAGACAGCGCGGCACCAGGCAGGTGGGTGCCGAAGAACCACGGGCGACGCCGGTGTCGCTGGTGGAGCCAGGCTGGGCTCTGTGGGAGCCTCGCCGGGGCGTCCCTGCGGAGGGCAGGGCCGCTCCTTGCCGCCATGTTGTACATAGCAACAGTTGCTAGGCAGGGGCCGGCCGCGCTGCCCCGCGCGGCGGTGCCTGAGGGCAGCCTCGGGTGCCGGCTCGGAGGTAAATCCCTCACTCCGGGCCAGGGGATTTGTGGGGCAGGTGCATTGGAGGGGCCGCGCCGGGCTGTGGCGGGGCCGTGCCGCCGAGCGGCCGTGGAGTCCTGGGCACCGCGGTGCCCTTGAGCTACGCTGGGCAGCTCCCTCACGTCCATGAGAAGAAACAGGAAAAAATGCCGGTGGTGATGAGCTTTTTATAAATCTTTATTTCCTGCATTTGTCCCTCTTTCCACGCGTGTTGTTCCTTTTCCAGTACTCAGACTGTAAAGTCTTGGGGCAGAATCTCTATGCAACAACTAATTATGAGCAGTTACTATTTAAGTGATACCGAATTGTAAATATTTTTATGTAACGACAAATTAATATGTGTAATATGCAAGACGTTAGAACACAATTACTTTAATTTGGTTTATAACTACACATAGTTGTTATCACATACTAGCTAGTTGCCCTATTGTATTTCTTAAAAAGAGCTGACTGCTTCATGCACTATGTAACAGGGGAAAAAGAGAAGAATATCTGCTTCATAGAGCTTGTGATCAGAATAGAAAATGATGCAGATGAGCAGATCAAAGGTACAGGGAGACAGAAATGTCCCATTTGAATCCCTCACTTCATCAGTTTCAGACTTACTGGAAAAGACTCAGATTAGTGCTGTAATACAATCAGAGACCCAGAAAATGTGGTTAGTGAGGAAAGAAAATTGAATTTATTTTGTCTACAGAGAAGCCAAAGGTTTTCATTCCTTTCGATACTCTGCACTGGTTAACATCTTCGCTCTGAAACAAGGAGTGTCCTCCATTGTCTTGTCCTTTGTTCTTATCATACTTGCTTAAAACAGGTATGTGTTTAAAAAAACAGAGAATGTGGTAGGCAACAATTGGCCATTTTTCTTTAAGTCTTGATGAATTGTTCTGCCTTGCAGAAGCAGTAGAGTTGCACATACTCTTAAAACCATATCTCGTACTTCTGTCAGTAAACCTCTGCAAGGACAGTTCATGTGATCAGGCCTTCAAATCTGATCTTTTTTCTTTGATAAGTCTGCTTGCATGAGAGAGTGGAGCATGAGCATGTTTATTCCCTAAATTGGCATTGCTTCAAAATGTAACTAAATGTTTACAGAATCACTATTTTTTTTTCTTTTAATATTTAGTTATGGGTGATGAGTCAGTACCATTTTTGCTGGGTGAAGGAACCACTAAAACATATCAAATACCTATTAGTCATCTGGATTACAAATTCATTGAAAAATGCACAGATGTTAAGCACCTGGAAAAGATTCTCAGGGTATTAAGGTAAATGTATTTTTTTACCTTCATTAACAATTATATTCCTGTTCTGTAAAACTGATTATGGAGGGAAGCCTTTTCTATATACTCTTATTTGTCTGAACCTGTTTGTGACGTTCTTGTTTAAAATATGAAGTTAATGTAGTCATGCTAAAAGTGTCCCAATGACAACACTAGAAATGCAAGTCCTGATTTAACCATCCAAAAGGTGTAACTCAATGCCAGATTTTTCTCAAATGCTGCCACTCTGTTTTGATTCTCTCATGATCCATATTGCCGGATTGGTAATTTCAGATGCCATACCTGTTTAACTTTTGCTGTAAATGACACAAGCTTCTTGTTTATGGGCACTGGTAACAATTTTGAATTGTGTATGTAGGCATTGGAAAATGGTTGAAGGTTAACTGGAATTTTCTAATAAAAATACTATTAGATGATAGTAAAATTGGGTCATAACAGGAAAATAGTCCTCTGCAGTCACTGTAGTGACTACACATGGAGGATGTGGTGCAGTATAGTTCTTTTTTGTTAACATTTATGTCTTTACATTTTAAAGATCTGGAGAAGAGGGATGTTATCCTGAACTTACGCTGGCTTGTGAAAAGCGTATTGAGCATTTAGATCCAAGGAGCAGAGCTCTGAGAAAAGATAAGCCTGCAGCCACAGCTTCTGATTTCACTGCTGAAGAATGGCAAACAATTAATAGTGAACTGATGGTACAGTATCTAATTTATAATGGTCCATAATATAATCACTGTGATGTATCAATCTTCTTGTGCCTAAGTAAGATGTAATTATTTGATTAAAAGAGGAAATGATCGAAGGATTGTTTTGGGGTTTTTAAATTATTTTCTTGCATTAATATCACTGAACCTTTAGTGCGTATTTTAACTCCACAGAAAGCACTATTGCTTTTTGTCTTAACTGCTTTTCCCCATTAAGAGCAGTGCTTTGTAAGGATAATTGCTCTACTGCCTTAAGGTACAACTATATTATTTATTTATTTTCAGGGCTGGCTGACAGAAATTAATGAGGATGATAAGAAATCACAGTTCCTGAGAACAGACACACCAAATGAAAGACAAGATAACTTGCCTCCCGTTCGTTGTTCCAGCAGCTGCATTCCCACCAATGAGGTATCTCCAGTTTTTTGTGTTAATTATAGGTTTTTCTAAAACTGGGAGATTCTATATGTACAAACTTCTAATCATTGTGCCTTTCTTACTAGATTTATTTTGTTAACCAGAAAGTAAAAACCTTTAAGCACCCTTGCAAGAGACCAATGCTTAAACAAAAATGTTTTCTTAGTACTAGCATGTGTATTGTAATACTATTTTCATTCTGATCAAGAATTCACTGCCAAAGCAAATCTCCTTAAACACCCTTTTACGTTCTTCGATTCATATTTCAAAGTACTGTTTAAGCATGTGAACTAGGCTCCTTCTGGATGAAATTATGCCAGGAACTTTTCTCCAGCTGCCAGTAGGCTTTTGTTCCATGGGGCCAGTCAGGAGCTAGTCCAAAATAAACACCCTGGAACACATACAGTGTGGATGTTAGACCTTCTGTAGCAATTGTTTTACTCTAGAGCCATTTCTGTACTGGGTAATGCTGGTGTATATGTAGTCTTTGATTCCCCTTATTTAATACCTTGAGTTGGTATTCCCACTGCAGTCATACAGCATACTTCCTACTTTAAACCTGAAGCAGACTTAACAAATCTTCGTAACTACAGAACAAATATTTACATTTTTTCCTGGGTATTAGTTTCCTTATGTTTTGGGGGTTTTTGTAATTTATTTATCTGCCTGAAAGCAGTGTTTTTCTGACCAGCTTTTCTTGCTAATACTAAATACAGTGCTACTGAGGGGATTGACAGACAAGTAGGCGTGGATGGGATTTTTTTGAATTGTCAGGTATTGTCATGGATCACTTCAGTCTGATTCTCAAAATTTTCTTCGAAATTCTGCTATAAGAAATTCATTTAGCATTGTTCTTTTTGAAGGGTTGTGAGTCAGAAATGTTATGAAGGGATCCTTACAGGTCATGTGATATCTCTTATTAATTGCTATTTTTCTTGAATAATTCTGTAATAGAAAACTCCTTATTTGTGTCCCTGTGTTGTCACAAACTACTTCTTATTGTCAGCTAGTACATAGATGTTGGACCAAGACATTTGGGATAGCTAGGCAGTCTCTGTTATGTGGTATACAAACAGGCTGGGAATTCCAGTGAATGTTTTATAAGTGGTTCGTATTGAGACTAAGGTGTGCTTTTGTTTGGTTTGGTTTGGTTTGTGGGGTTTTTTTTTAATCAATGTGTACTCTTTCATATTTTGCAATGTATGTTCCTCTGGACTGTCATATTTTGCTGAGATGGAGAGTTATACACAAAATTATATATATAAAGCTATAGCTTTATCCCTGATTCATGTCCTGTATAACTGTTTGCTAGAACAGAAAATGGTATAATACCATGTGAACTCAGTAAATCCTGATTAGAATGTAAGCATAAAATCGTGGAAAGTGTCTTGAAATTTAGGATACACAATGTTACTAAAGAGGATGTGTTCTCCATTCAAAGACAAAATATTTATTCACCTTTTTTTTTTTCTCCTCCTTTAAACCATGCAACGGTCCTCAGGTCAAATTTTGTTCTTTTGTTCTTCAGCTTTTGTTCTCCATACAAAGTTTAGGTGTTAGCATTAGCATTATTACCCAGGAAACCTAGATCTAGCTTTATGCTTTACCTGTGGTATGTGATTTCCATTCCTTTTGTCTAAGCAGATGGCCTCTGAAGGAGTTGTAACCTGTCCTGGAAGAGAGAAGGGAAGCCTGAAATATTTTATGCAGAAGTTTATTCACTAGATCCCTAGTGAATAAAAAGCTGTTTGTATAGCATACACTACATTTATACCTATAACATGAAATCTCAAAAAAATTGAATAATATACATAATCAGCTTTTCTTTCTTTTCTTTCATTCTGATAAAGCTATATGTCATCTTACAAATTTTAAACATGTTTTGCTAATCAGTTAGGACTCTAATTATTTTTAGACTGCCATGATATAATTTTTTAAGTTGTATCGAGTTTAAAGTTGGTGTGATAAATTTATCCTCTCTGCTAGAAAGAAATGCACAAAGTTTTCCATAATTTTATGTTGTTATATGATTGGAGACTGTTCATCTGATCTGATACATTAAAAATTCAACATTTTCAGTTAGTCCAATTCTGGAAATCATGATTTACCCTAATCCAGTGCATTGCACTAATGGGTGCAAGTTTGGTAAATGGAAGTATCTTGTTTTGTCTATAATCAGATTTTCTTGCTGATACTATATGTAGGTATCGTTTCAATTCACTACTGATGGTAGTGTTTTCTTTTTATTGGTGTGAATCCACGGGGCGGGGGGGAATTTTCCAAAAATGCACAGAAAAAGAGTTAAGTTTATGCAATATCTCCCTCTATAACACTATGTGGAAGTTTCTGTTTTACACCCCTGTTTTCCTAGCACACTGCCCAGAATTGTCTTAACTGTCCACATTGCATAATTATTTTTTTTGCTGCCTCATTCTGTCCGGGAGAGAACTAAAGCATGTGTTTAAAGATATTCACTTTCAAAAGACTGTATTGATGGGATTTCAGCTTAGGTTCCTTTGCCAAACATGGTTTTCTAATACTATTCCAGAAGGATTTCTGTTCTCAGATACCTCCTCATGCTACAGCCCACGGCATGCAAAATACATTCCAAGTTCTATGTTATAAAAATCCACTATGATAGGATCTACATAGCCTTCATATTATTTTGGATATTCTCTACTAAAAAAGAACACTGGTTAGCTGACACAGAATAGTAATATCTTAAGCCAGCACACAGGGCCCACAGAAGAACCAAGGCCAAATTGTGTCACCTGTACTGAAGCCAATCCATGTGTTGATCTTTGGTCCAGAAAATGTTCACTGGGCTTCACACCCTGTGCAATTTATGCATTGTGAGTTAGCACCAAAGATGACAAGCACAGAGTTGGGGTGTTTTTGTGTGGTTTTTTGTTTTGTTTTGTTTTGGTTTTTTTGTTTGTTTGTTTGTTTTGAGTTCCACAGCATGCAAGTGTACATTTTTCATCAAAGCCTCTTGGATGAGATGCTCTGAAATACTACTGATCGAGAAATTCCTGACTCTGTTGGAACCACAACTTGATCACAATTATTTCAAAAATATGAGACTTAAATTTTTTTTAATTGTGGATTTTTCAGTCAATGTTTCTGCCTCATTCCTTAAACATACATGCAATAGTTCTCTCTCTAAGCTGGAGTTGCATCAGTGTAGGTACCATATGAGTTTTCTTCTGAGAGTTTCAATATTTTTGCTCATTTAAATTAAGGACTTCTGGTTTGAAAGATATATTTGATATTTATTAAATTAGTACATTTGTAATATACACAAGGATGCAAATATATATATTTGCAAATATATAATGTTAACTCATGCTTCAGGAAGGCATATATAGGAGTTCCCTCCTCTAAACATGTGCAGATCGCTAAACATATTTGTCATTTTGTGTAGCTTCCTGAAAGACATAACATTAAGAGTAATTCTGAAGTTATATACTTCAAAAGTTTGTGTAACCTAACATTACGGATAGTCAGAAGTGTTTACAGGAAGGGTCACATTTGCATTATGTAAATTGTGGTGTTTACATCCAGCTGCAGAAGTATGTCCTTGTTATAGTGTCACCACTGGTAAAGCAAGTTTAAGAGGCTTCTGGTCATTTCTTTGGTCCACTTTATCACATGCTGAATTGAACTGGTACAGATATTTGGGGATTGTCCTGTGATCTCTGTCAGATTGTTTGTTTAAACCCAAAGAATCGTAAATGTGCAATTCTACAAAGAATTACACTGGTCTAACTCAGTGAATGGTGGATTGCAAGGTAAGAGGAGGACTGAATGGCTAAGATAGGGTAGATGGGAATATTTTGAACTGGCTGTTCCACTGTGAAATACCTGTTTGGAACCACACCTTGCTATTAAGTATTTTAAAGTCAACAAGCAGGGAGGGACATAGAAGAAGTATAGTCTCATGACAGAGGTAGAAGATATGCCAAAGGTGACAGCTATGGAAATAGACTCCATTAGTGTAGGAGATGGGTTGAAATACAAGGCAGTCAAATCTGATTGTCAGAACTGATTGTTGCAGGAAGGTTGTCAAGATAAATTTTAGTTAAGGTGAGCCTCAATGATGGAGCTTGTCTAAAATCTACAATGAATATAAATAATCTTGGAATTGGCTTTAGTGAAGTGAAAAATAGTCAAAAGAAGTCCAGACAATACTTTGAAGTAATTTATTTGTACGTTTGTTGTGAAGGTTCCAGGGACTACCAAAATCTGTGCATTGAATTCTCCCAGGAAAGGGAACCCTAAAGCCAGGTTACTGATTCAATCTCAGTGTCAAACACCTCATCACAAGGCTGGGTTTTCCCAAGACTGAGTCCTCTCTTGCTGCGTTGAAAGGATGGCTGGGAAGATGGCATCACAAGATAACTAATTAGGAAGTTTTACTCAGTGCCTCTGTGATGTGTAACAGGACAGTGAACAGAAAATGTGAGACTCAAGAGTTCCTCAGATTACAATGATATGTGAAATGCATGAAGATTTTCTTTAAAGCAAGATGAATTACATTTTCCAGACTGAGCTTAGTCATGAATAGTGTTGGTTACCAGGAAAATATGTACTGCAGAAACAAAACAAAAAAAACCACTGTGAATTCCACTGCAAAAAGTTGTCTTACAGGCTGGTTGTTTGTTTCTCTTTTAGAACAAAAAATTGCAAAACAAACAAAGAAGCAAGAAAAACATACCACGGGATTATAGTGAATGGGACAAGTATGTTAAATCCTTTATATTTAAGTTTTTAATAAATCTTATTTATTTGTTGAACTAGGGAACATAATTGATGTATTTTACAGAAGCATTATTATTACAGAAGTATTAAGGTCAGCATTTCGGGGAACTGATGAAATTTTGGTTTTCCTTAATAAATATTCTGTTAAAATTCAAATGATGCATTGTGTTGCTAACAGCTGACAACAAATTAGTCTATACTTTTGTACAAGCTGTGTGAAGTACCACAAGTCAGCAGAAAAATATATAAAAATTTATCAATTGATGAAATTTTTGAAAGCAGTTCAAGGGTTATTTAACATGGACATATAAGTTTGGTCTCTGTATTTAAAGCCACAGTTCTAAATTGAAAACAAAACTGATGAATAATTACTCCTGCACTGAATCCCACTAACCTCAAAGAAGGAGCTTCAGGTGGGTGCATCAGTTTACTCAGATGCAATTACACATAATAGAGGTTTAGACGATCTATTTTTAGAATGGATGAAGTCCTGATACAAAGACACTCTGCATCATGTAATGATGGCATATTGCCCTCCCAAGTTATGTGACAGGTTGATGCCCAAATTGTTGAATACAGAAAGGGAAAAGCATATACTTCTCTATTTTACATGGTGGAAGCTTTTCTATAGTACCTGAAATCTGGAATATGATGCTGTAGAATCAGAGTGAGGAGGCACAAGTTTCCAGTGCAGTAGATGGGGAGCTAAATCTAGACTTTGTGGGATTTGAAACTATACCCCAAAGCCCCTACAAAACCCCCGTTGTGCATAAGTTTTGCGTATCAGTTATTTTCATGCATGTATCTTTCAGAAATTGGTGCTTTCCTGCTCAAATGTGGACAAAGAAAATAGGTTATAAAAACAATTTCTGCAACAATTTATTATTTTGTTTATTTTTTACTCTTGCTACTGTATCTTTCCAAAGTAATCATGTGCAGATTTTGTTTACCCTTTTATGTTCACAATCTTTAAGAGCTTTAGCATGCTTATAATAATACAGTTTGTGCATTTTCCCATAGAGTATATTTATTTTGGATTATGAGTATGCTGAAACAGAAGTTGTTTGAAAGACATTTTCCAGTTAAAAGCATATCATGTTTTTAAAACATTTTGAGGATAATTTCAAAACTTTCAAATAATTGTGTAGGCAATTTCTGAACAAAATATTTTGCTTCTTATTTTAAAATCATTTATTTGAAATGTGGTTAGTTTATAATAAATAGGTAAAAGTAAGCTAGCAAAAGATCAGATTCAAAATGGAGAACAATAAGCCTTATGAAAAAAGGTTTTGAATTGGATACCTTTTCAATATAGTATCTCAATTTCAGAAAGAAATTATTCATATTGTCAAGATTATTGTGAAAAGAAAAGGCTATTTTTTTAATATATAAATTGCTTTGAAGCTGTTCCTTAGTTATTTTGGCAAAGGTTGATAGAGATCTTTGATAGGGCTAGGACTGAGCCTGATGATGCTGTTGCATAAATTTTGCCTGGCTTTTTTTTTGCAGGAGATAGTGAGGAGGTGAGGCAGAGATTTTTCTTGGTCACCAATAATTGAATACAGCCTGTATCTCTTTTCCTTTGGGAATACAGTATACCTTTCTATCAGTTGAGGAGCCTTGCTATGCAGCATTATTGAATTTGTCATGTTTATTAATTAAAGGTTCGATGTGGAAAAGGAATGTTCTAAAATTGATGAAGACTGTGAAGAAAGTAACTCAAAAGCAAGATTCTTCAGTAGGCCAAGTCTACCTATAATTGAAAAGAAAATTGACACAACTGGTAATGTCTTAGAAACATAATTTGTCTTTAGTTGTAATACTGTGTTGTAGAGTGTGAATACAAATTGAAGAAGCGTATCATAGTTAAAGTGCCGTTATTTTTCAGCCCCTAGAGAAGCTAAAAGTTGTTAGATCATCAACTGAGCTTGAAGCTATGTTTGAAAAAAATCTAGTCTTGCTTAATAAACAGTAAGAATGTTTATATTATATTTAGTTGAGAGCACCAGGTGAATAAGTAAAGCATACATCTTGTATTATAAATGAATGGTAGAGGTTATCCAACTGCTTTTTTCTTGCACTCTGAATTGTATGCCTATCAGAAGAATTTAGTGTTTTATTACAGAAAATAAAATACAAGTTTGTCTTTTAGTAAGCCATGTGCTTTTAAAAAAATGCAGACTGACATTCAGAGTATTTTATCTGACTGTTTTGATTACATTTGTGCAAGTTGCTAGTTCTTGTGCAAAAATATCCTTTGCTAGGAATGACTAAGAGCGAGAAAATTTTTATTGCTACTCGTGAAAAAGAAAAGGGCAATGAAGCCTTTGCCATTGGCGATTATGTGGAAGCAGTGACGTATTATACTCGGTGAGTAAACACTATTGTGTTCTTTTATTTTAATGACTGTTACTTGTGAATGTTGTTTTTAGATCAATGTAATTGAAGCAACTTCTTGCTGAAGCAACTAGTGACAATTAGATCATTTTCAAAAGGGCAAAAAGATTTGACAGAAGAATATGTAAAGTACTAATGCATCCTGATATTAATTTTTATCTGGAAGAGAAGGGGCTAGATAGTGATGGAATGCAATCTGCAGGTGTCACAAACTTCTTCAGATTTTTCAAACCATTGAGGTTCAAAGGCATGTTTACAGAAATAAAAGGACAAGCAGAGTGTTGAGAAACTAAATTAATTACAAATGTAATTTAACTCTGTGCTTTGAAATGGTAAGGATTTTAAAAAACCCAGAAATCAGAAGTGTAAAAGTTGTCATTTAGAAATTTAGAGTACCTGGGAATCTTGGGGTATTAATTACCAGTGTAAACTGAGGGTAATGATGTGACACTAGTGTGAGATGAGACGTGAAGATAATTCATGGGCTATGATATTACAATGGGATAACCTTGGAAAAAAGTATGAGAATGGTAATGCATTTGTGGTCTGTGCAGACAAGTATGGAGAAAATAATGAATAGCAATAGTGTGGAACAGCAAGAAAATAAATATTTAACAGAAGTATTTTTAGGAAGTGTCATTCATATTGTCACCAAAGGAGGAAGGGTTTTGTAGAACAGCTTATGAAAATTTATGTGGAGGTTGCTGATATATATAGATAGATATGTATATATGTGGGTGTGTGTGCACACTCATAACGATATTCATAGAGCACAAACTGCTTAACTGAGGCATTTGAGATGTGTGGGGTTTTTTTGTTTTTTTGTTCTTGCAGCCTTAAGATCTTTTTTGTTTGGGATTCTTTACACAAAGATAAAAGAAGTCTGTAGCTGTATTTCATGTACAAAAAAATGAAATACAAATACATAATATAAAAAATGTCTGCTTTTGGAACATAAATAAGGTACCAATTACTAAGGATAGGCAGAATCCTTTCTAGTGGAGAGTTTTTCCATATTTGACCCCCATGGGGCATTGTGTGCCTTCTGAAATGTATGATATTGACACCGTGCTGTTCTAACTGGTCACTTTTCTAATCCTATCTGAAATCTCCTATTTTCTTACAGTTACAAATATTTAAGTAAAATATTTTTGAGTGAATTGTTAATAATCTGAAGGGGTTATCTATATATTGCTAAAATGGAAAACATAAAGCCTGACTTCTTATTCTTACCTACTGGCTTTCTTGACTGGCTTGTCAGATTCTTGCCTGTTCCAAGACAAACCTTCACACATTTAATCACTGCTTAGACTAGAATGCATCTCCTCTTCTTCCTCACCCTCCTAGTCTTTCTAAAGAGCATGCATAGATTATCCCATCGTATCTGTTATCCCACTGGGATCATAGCTGCACAGACCTTTGATCCTTTTTTTGTTTCCCATGTGTTGTGCATTTGTGGACAAGCGCTTGAGATTGCTCTTAACCATGTTTTTGTCATAAGGGAACTGTGAGTCTATTGCAGTGTGCTGTCCCCCAGGCACTTCCATTGCTCCTCTTTCCAGTTTAGGATTGTCCTTGCTACATTAGCAAGGTTGCTGGCAAAGATTCCCTTACACCATTTTGCTGTGTGCATCCTAGCTGTCCTTATTCCTCAAAGATGATCTGGTTGTTACAGAAGCTAAAGCCAATACCAGCCAGACACTGACCTGGACAGTTCATCCACTGCTGAGTCTTTCCATTTTACAAGCAAGATCAAGGAGAATCCCATGTGTTCCCCGGCACCTCCCCCCCCCACCGCATGATCATCACCATAACCCCCAGAGTTGTGTAATTAGTCTTCATACTCTCAGAGGTTTCATTTGGCGGTTTTGTTGGAGTTTACATGGATGGCAGGAAGAGGTAGTAGTCTAAGTGACAGATGAGCCACATCATCTTTTCTGCAACATCTCAGGTCTCAGCCCTGGCAAGCAACAGGCCTCTGAGGACAGTAAATCTAGTTGGTGGATGGTTGCCTGTAGTCTCACAGGAAGGAGTTTTTAACCACTACTGTGGTTAGAATACAAGTATTAATATTGCTAAAACTGTTTTCAGCTTCCAGTAGTGAAGTGTTTCTAGATTCAGGTTTTCTAACTAGGAGTCTAACATGGTCAATATTCCCTTTCGTTTAGGAGTATATCAGTAATACCAATGGCAGCTGTGTATAATAACAGAGCTCAAGCAGAAATCAAACTTCAGGACTGGGACAGTGCTTTGCAGGATTGTGAGAAGGTACTAGATATGGAACCTGGCAACATAAAAGGTAAAGTAGAAAATAAAATTGCTCTTCAATGTATTATTTTATTTCCAGCAAATAAAATGGTACATGTAGTTAGTTGACTTAACTGAGCTTTAGATCAGGTCTAAGTACAAATAAGGAAACAGTGTAGCTCCCCAAAGCAATTTTAATAGTTCTTTGGGGGTTAGTGAAGTTTTATGCAGTTCATCCTCTTGATCTGTAGTGGGAATTCCTACGTGGCAGCATGTTTTTCATAATATAACTATAAGCCCTCTTGTATTCTTGCAGTACAGTGTTTCCATAACACCCACACTGAATTACAAATTAATTAGAAGTGACATGAAAACAATCGAAGTTGCTGATTTATTGCTTTCTGAAGTCAAGGACTTGAATGTAGCTAACTGTGCTTGCATGGGTGGAGGGGGAAAATTTGGAAACTATGAAAAGGTGCTTCACAATTCATGACTGCTGTCTCAAAAGACATAATGTAAAATTGCATCATTAAAAATTAGCAAGGGAACAGTTATTACTAATACAGAAGTGAAGAATTTTAAAAACTGCATAGCTACACCTAATATGTCTAGAAAAAATGGTGTACTTTTATTCAATTTATACTTTAAATACATAAATAATACACTTTGTTCTTTTGTAGCTTTGATGCGTCGTGCCACTGTACACAGTCATCTGCAGAATTACCAGACAGCTATAGGGGATCTGAATAAAGTGTTGTTTGTGGAACCGGACAACTCTATAGCTAAGGTAAAGATCAGTGAGTTGAATATGGCTAGAAAGAGATTGTATGCAATTGTAGCATAAAATGAGTACAGTTTATGTTGTTTGATTTAACTGTGAGTTTTGAGGACACACTCAAGCTGCTGAGCCATTGATCAGTTTCCCAAGACCATACGTGGTGGAAATTTGGTACTTGAATGTGGCCAGATCTTCTCTTCAGGACTTAATTGCAAGGAAAAGTCTTCTCTATTAATGTAATTTAGGTGCCTAAAAATTTTTCTGCTGAACATGCTTACAGTATTAGTGTTTTAGCTGATTAAAGCTTTTTGGAAATTTCTCTTGAAAAGATCCATTGGGATAGGTGCATTTAAGTTTGACACATAATGAAAAGAAAAATTCAACAGAGATGCCAAGCTTTTGTTGTTGTAGTGGTAAAGTTAATGCTAAAGGAGAGGAACTGGTTTCTGTCCTTGCCTCAGTATGGTGTTACAAATCCTCGTTTCTTATCTCCAGGGTAGAATGAAAAACTTTTTATGCCTTCTGGTAAATCTGGACCTTTCATAACCAATTTTGGATCAAAGAAAGCCAGATGCTTTTTTTGAAAATCAAGGTCAGGATGTGGTCCTTGTACTACTATTACTTCTGTTTAGGAGACAATTGGTTTGTGCCCTTTCATTGGTATCTTAGGGGTGTTTTGCAGGTTAGAACAGTCCTTGCATTTGGACTCTACATGTTCTGCGAATCTTCAGTACACATCCATCATACTACTACCCTCCCATTTTTTTTACATATGATTTCTGGATGCTGTGCAATTGTCTCACCCTGTGAAATCTGTCCAGCTCTTGTTGGTGGCATACTGTAAGCTGTAAGCAGCTTGCTGATCACTGCTTGTTTCCATGGAGTTGTTTGATCAACACTGTTGCTTGAACCAGTGAAAGTGGTACAAGCCTCTTGTGTCAAATTCACCACATACAGCATTTATCCCTTGTGGCCTGTTCCTAGAGGTAAGTTCCTGTCCAGAATAGTTCCGAAGTTTCACATCAGCCAAGGAATTGCAATGTCTCTAGGTGTGAGTTTTGAAAGAGATTTTGGTCTTCTTTTTTTCTGTTTATAAGACTGATTCTCTAAACAGCTTGTGAGTCTGTGATGACAAAATCCACAATAACTGTGAAAAGATGTATCAAATAGGCTGTGCTGAGACTTCTGTGCTGAGATACCAGACATAGACAGTCACTCATTTTAAGTACACTCTTCCATTAGTTGTTTTGTTGAGAAGTGCTTTTGTAGCTGAAAGCGGATGTCTGTACTTTGTCCATATCCATGCCAGCTATTATGCCTTGGCTGGCACATCTAGAAATGACAAGTGCTTGGCAGGGCATTTTTTCAAGTTTCTCATTGCTTGGAGGATCCTCAAAACCCTCTTGTGCTAAATATGAGTGTATGGAACATATGCAGAGTGCATGTTTATATCCAGAATCACTAATATAAAAGTGAATTGGTTGTCAGTAACTGGAATTCTTCAAGGTACTTTGTCCTTGTGAATATTTGCTTGATCCCGTTCATGTCTTTATCTTGAGACAGGAAGTACTGAGATGGCACTTCCTTGCACAGCATTGAGTTAGGTTTAGAATAGCACATAATGTTGGGTGTGTCTTACTCTGCTCTGACAGTCTAAAGTGGTTAAGTAGTTTATAGGTCACAGTGATAGTCCTGGGTTGACAGTTGGACTTTGTCTTAAAGGTCTCTTCCAATCTTGATGATTCTAAGGGCAGTTAAAGGGGTTTTTTTGAGTAATGGAAAAATGTTATGGAATGAGAAGCTGTTTGATCATCTAATTGCAGCTCTTACAAAAGGAGCAAACCTTATTATTCAACAGTGTCCTTCTGCTACAATGTTAAGAAACTGTTGTCTCTTGGTTCTAGTTCTCTCAGTTACATTTCTTGATCAGATGTCTGTCGGACATCAGATTCTCAATAGCATAAATTTTGATTTTAGGCTTTTTTGGAGATTCTCTAGAGAACCTGTTTCCCATGTCTCTTCTTAGTAGATCATGCCAGATCTCACAATCGTAAATCTACTTTTTTCCTTTCAATTTAATTTTTTTTTTTGCATAAGCAGTTCATTCAAGGAAAGTATTTGTATGGTATCTTCACACAAAGATGTGAAGATATCTTGTGTCTATCTCTTGTGAGAGAGACAAAAATTGACCACTAATCTTGGTTTGATGCTGACTCTTGGAAAATTCATATTTATTTACCCTCTTTTTATATTGGCACTTATCTTGATAGTTCTTCAGAATCTTATATGGATTATTTAATGGAATGTATTTGCTGCATATAAATTGTAATTTATATACATAATAAAACCGGCTTCTGCTATTGCTCTTTTTTTATCTATTGTAGAAAAGTCTGCTCGAGATTGAAGAAAAACTGAAAGGTTTAAAGCATGGATCTGACCCTCAAGGCAAAGGAAAAAGAATACTTATTCAAGAGCTAGAGGATTCAGAAAGTAGTGAAGAGAGAGGGGAAAATATAGAAGAATGTGAAAGACATGGTGGAGATAAAAGTAATGTTATATAATTTCCTATTTTATTTTAACTTGATGAAAAAATTGTTGTCTTTGAGATTGTAATGTTAATTCACACAATTCATCCATATTTTCTTGCAAAGAATTTTGCCTGTTTGAAGATTTAAATTACATTGACTACTTAAAGTAGATCTATCTGAGGCTGAAACCTAGAATCCAGTTTTATTACACATCTTTGTAATTCCTTCTAAAACAGGCATAACAGAGATAAATGGGAAACGTTGCTATAAATCACCTACTTCCCTGTGCCCTGTGTAATTTTACACCTGTCCTTTGATGTGGACCCAGTTAAAAATTTCTTCTGGTGTTAGAGAACATTTTGTGTTCCTGAGATCTTTCTCTCACACCGCTTTCCTGCTGTCCTACCAGCACATTTTTCTTCTGCATTTTTCTTCCCTGCTTGCACCAAAAAGTGTAAAAATAATCAAGTGTAGTTTGTCAACATCTGTAATTTTTGTTGTTGTTTGTTTTGGAAACTATCATTCTTCTTTTTTTTTTTATTGTAAGAGATCATCTCTGTGCTCTGAGAGTTTATGTTAGAGGTAAACAATGTGTGTTAGAGGTAAACAATGTGTAATTCTTGTACTGTATGTAGTTTACAAGCAGTTGAAGTGTGTTTCCCATTCCTGGATTAGTGTGTGACTAATTGCAAGGCTGCTGAGATGAAGCCACTGGCATAATCAGAATCCATGGCTTGCAGGAGGAAGTGAGGCAGCAGGGGCTGTGAAGGCTTGCATTGGAAGGTTGCTTTTAGATTCAACTGCATATGTAGGCTCCAGCCTTCGACAGAGTAACATCCCTAGGTTAATTTCTCCCTTCTCCTTTCTGTTGGTTCTGTCAGTTCTTTAAGGTATCGTGGCATGACAGCTGTGATTTTTATGTTTTCCCTGTTTTATCTTGAAATTAAATCATTCTGTGGGTTTTCCAGCTTAGTTGTGAATGTTGGACTGTACATGTGATATAATAATGCATTATTTGCACACAAGATTAGGGAAAATACATTTTTCCAAATCCATTGTTGTTCACCAAATCTCCTTAGCTAAAACCTTGGAAAAAAGAGTGCAACATGTCCTTAGCCTTAAATATCAGTTAATTTGGGGTTGTTTTCTATTGTGAGCATTCAGATGACTATGTGCCTTCTAGCTCCATAGGATGACTTCCATTCTGTTGATGAAAGGTTAGGCTTTTAAACATAGGGAAGATTGTCAACTGACACCAATGGCATCTGTGTTCTTGTGATATACATAAGTATTTCTGAGATTTAAGTGGCAAGCATTTTCATAGATTACTCAGCATTTTCTTGTTCAACTGGAAACAAATACTAATTCAATTCAGTTCATGAACAAAAATGTTCTTTGAACCTAACAGCAATAAGTTAGACTAAACATCTTATGTCTTCTATATACATCTAGTCCTGTAGTCATAGGCAGTCCAGTATTCCATGTAGTCCAGTCATGTAGTCACATTTATTTCTTATTTTAGTTGGTAAGCCTAATGCATTCCTACTAAACCTAGAATTTAGAGATTGGAAAAAAAAACCAAAATACTTTTTGTTTTCTTTAGCTCTGAAGAGTTGAGTTTTCCTTAAGAAAAGTTCAGAACTGTTGGTATTTTTTTTAGCCCAGAATACTGCTTTCATGAATACATTTCTCTGTAGACACCAATACAGGATCATTGTTTATAAACACTGAAACCAAAAGACAATGAGAATTACATTTGAGAAGTATATCTCTACAATGTTTTGCATGCTGTTTACTCAGACCTGAAATATTTAACCAATTAGCACTACCCAGCAGCTAAACCAGGTAACTATCAGTATTCCTATAGTCATGGGGACTCCAAACGCTATAAATGTTTCCTGTTCAATCGGGGACTGGTTCAGTGCACTTCATCTTTAGGAAATTTCCTCCTGTATTCAGGAAGCGATGTTCACATTAGTGACATTCACATCACATATTATGTGCCTTCCTTGCTTTTTCTTTGTCTCTAGAAGTTGGGATGCTCTTTGAGGGTGTTTCTGTGTTTTCTAAAAGCTTGTCCTATCAGCTGTTTGTCTGTGACATTTAAATTTTTTTTTCTCTTTTGGTGTGTGTAAAATGAAAGTATTTTAGCATGTATTTTAAGGAAGTTGTTCATGCACTGCTGTCTTCAGTCATCTGCCCAGCAAGCCTTTTATCACCATATTCCCTAGAAAATAGACTTTAAACCTTTTTTGCATATTAGGCACCACCAATTGGATGGGTGGTTGGATGTCTCAAGTATAAATAATTTAAGTTTTACAAAAATATCTGAGGTGTGGTAGATCTGGCCTATCATTGTTCGCACTGTGGAGTATGAACTTACTATTAAACATGGTATTTCAAAACAGGGACCACAGCTAGGTGGAGGTTGGAGCTTTTTTTCTGTTAGGCACTAGAGGATCTATTGTTTCTACAAAATGTATGCTTTCCTGTCCTGTTCAGTTTTATTTCAGTAATGTTTTGTGTGTTTAAAAGAAATTTATTTCTTTCATTTGGAACCATCTGGAGTTCATCCATACTGAGTCAGCTTCAGATGTTATGTTAAAGTCAATTGGAAGTCTGACTCCAATATATGAAAAAATTCTGCTGGACAGATAAATACATCAAATTAAGGGAAAGGGTAGATAGCATCTTAATAGTACCAAAAGACAGAGTTGTCCTTCTGTGGCTAGTAGTATCAAGAATCAGGCTCTGCAGAAATGTGGTTTTGAATACAGCTGTGGTAATCTGGTAGGAATTCAGCTGAATAAGGAGTATAGAGATGTTTTTATCTAATACCTTTATCCTTTGATTTTTCCTAAGTAAATTTGTCATAAATGAAAGTGAAAGTTGAATCATCACAAGTATCCACAAAAGGGTTTTTGACATGTTTAAATGAAATCTTCTTGAGAAGGATTTATAATTTTTATCCTGCCTATTCTGTTACATTTGAGGAGAGTTTTGAAGTGTATAACGCTACTGGTTTGTTAGCTTGTGATCTACTTTTAACATGCAAGCATTTTGATTTGGTCATGGAAAATCAACGTGCCCGTGTTGTAATAGGCGGTATTTAAAGAGTTAATTTCAAGGTGAGCTCTGTACCATTCTGACACCTCAGGACGGGGGTTCCCATGTGCCCAGCGAGGAGCAATGAGGTTTCACAGGAATCCCTTCTCAATAACAGTTGCAAGTTACTTTTAAGTAGGAATTTTTCTGTGTCCTTCAAAGTGTTTTCTGGGGCAGATAAGGCCTCCTAGCGTTGGGATGGCTGCAGGCTTCGGTCGGTGTCTCTGTGTGGCACCCCCCTGTCGCGGCAGGACGATAGTTCGCTCTGATGATGCGGCTCTAACGAGGTTCATTAACGCCCTTGCAGCCTCCGCCGCGCCAGCGGTAGCGCAGGCGGCAGCCGGGGAGCCCGCGATGGGCAACGCGCACAGAAAGTCCCACGGCAAAGGCGGCAGCAAAGCGCAGGACAGAGAGGCACTGAAGAACAAGGAGTCCACTGAGAGCGGAGGAAAAAAGGGCGCGTCAGAGAAGAAATCAGGAAAGCATTTGTCAGACCATGAAGGTGAAGTTAATGGCTATGTACGCAGTGATGAGAAGAGTGAAAGCCCCGAAGCTGAGATCTCCGGATCGCATAGAGAAGGGTCTCAGTCGGCTGGTGGTGGCAGTTCCACTTCACTTCCTCCTACTGCAGCAAAACTAAAAAGTGAGGGAAACGAGTTATTTAAGAGCGGGCAGTTTGGAGAAGCTGTGCAAAGATACTCGGAAGCAATTGAATATGTCATTGGTCTAGGTGAGTGCTATACCTTATACTTAAATCTAGAAATGTTTAGATGATTTAAAGGAGCTACAAGTGAACTAATTTAGCCTGCCGCTGGATTTTTGACAGGCGTTACTGTGCAGTAAATCTTGTCTCATTTCAGTAGACAGCAATTCACATGACAAAATAGAGGATGATGAGTGAAAAAATGTTTTAATTTTCTTGGGGTAGAGCTGTTGGCATTTATTTATGTTTGAATACTCACGTATTCTAGGCGACATGATAAAAGAAAGCTCTTTACGGCTTTGCAGTGTCAGCAAACTGCATCACTGCAGTGCAACTTGGAGTATGCAAATCTTTAATTCTTGAGTGTAATTTTAGTAGTACTATTTGATTTTTATTGTAACTTCTTTTAGGAGAACAAAGTCCAGACGATTTAAGTATCTTGTACTCAAACAGAGCAGCATGTTACCTCAAAGAAGGGAACTGCAGTGACTGCATTCAGGATTGTAACAGGTAAATTGAAACCTCCCGTGTAGAGCAACAACATTCCTGGTGATGATTAAATAATTTAACTGATATATTGCTAGTGCTGTTTGACTCAGAACAGTATCAATAAAATCTGTTTCGCTGTCTAAATGACAGATACATTTGTTTCTCATGTAAACAATCACATGGAAACTAGGAAAAGAATAACTTTTAACTTAGGATCTTACTGTGTAAGGGCAGTTTTAAAGCTTATTATGTACACAGAAATACGTAGCAGGATTCGAATTTTTAATATAAAAGCAGGCTTACAATGTGTTCTGCAGTAAATTATATGTCAAAGCTTTGTTAAGCCAGGTGCTTATCACAGTACTGAAATTGCTTTTGAGCACGTGTATGGTGTATGTGTGTGTGTTCTGTGTTTGGTTTGTTGTTTTGGCTTGGGGTTTTTTAATATATACTTGACATAGTTATAAACAGTAATTACAGCTCTTCAGGAATTGAGCTAAAATCCTTTCTGCTTATTGTGGCTTTTAAGCATACAGGAGTTAGAGAAGATCAGATGCCTTCAATAACTTTGAAATGCTGTGTCCCACTAAATTATTACAGTATTTCTGATGGTTTGGGTTTTTTAAATGTTTTCCTAGATTGAGTTTGTAATGTGCTTACAGGCTTAAGGTGCAACAGTGCAAAAAAGTACCTTAAAAGAGTTAGAAATCGTATTAATCAGTCAGTTTTTTATAGCGCAGAAGCCAGGTGTTAGAAAAGCCCTCCAAAACTAAAAAGAAAATATGCATGTACCTTTGTAGTAGCAAGACATTTAACTTACTGTATATATTCTGCCTGACAGGATAGGTTTTCTGAAAAAAAAAGACTCATTAACAGTATTTTGTTAAAATTGATGCAGGACCACAGGCAGCTGGCCCAAGATGGTGTACTTAAGAGCCATCACATTTTTCTGTTCAGGAAGTTTGAAGTATGTAAGACTTTAGCTGAAGTCATTAATAAAAAGATTTTAGGTTTTGTATTCTTACCAGTTAGAAGCTTTTTTTCCCTTACTACTTAATGATAGTGTTCTTAATGTCATGCATATTTCCTGGATGCACAATGACCTATGATGCTTAGTGGTAGAAATAATATGGAGGTAGAAATAATTTAGGGAGTGGGAAGCAGAACTGCAAACAGATGTAAGTTAGGCAATGTCAAATAAATCTTCCATAGGCAACACAATATAATGGATGATCTACAAATAGGTTACTTGATTTCAAAGTAGAAAATTATGTAGTGCTAACATTTGTGTTAACATTGGAGATTTATCTTATATTAAGTTTTAGCTGTTTAGGACTTAGAAGTGTATTAAAAAACCCTACGTTCTCAAAACTGTGATTTGGGGTACCTTTGATTCTTGTTATGGAACGGGAAAGAAGGGCCCCTATGCACTAATGTTGATTTATTTAGGACTGTAGTGTGGTATGGTCCCTGGCTGTGTTACCTTTGCATCCTACCCTGGCAATGTGTTTTTCCATTCCCATTGATGGTATTCTTCAAGCACAGTTGTCTTTCCCTGTATTTGTTTATGGTTGTTTTTTTTCTTTCATTCTTGAGGTTAGGAACCTGAAATTGTGTTAATATTCTTCTGAGTTACAGAATGTCAAGCCTTTTTGCAGATGTTTTGTAGAGATTATGATGTTGTGCATAGCTGTATTTTTTCAAATGCACTCAGCAACATAAAGAGAAATTGAAAATGGAAAGTATTTATGACTTCAGATTGGAAGTGTTCAGTCTAGAAATCATAATTCCTTTAGCTTTAGGAGTAATGGTGCAAAACCAGTTTAAAGCAGAGAAGTCCACCCTGCTGGGCATATAAACAGGAGCACAGCCAGTGGGTTGAAGGAAGTGAATATGCCCTCATACTCAGCACTTGTTAGATAACACTGGGATAGGTATGTTGGATTTCAGCCTCCCCAATACAAGAAAGACAGGGATCACTTGGAGAGAGTTTAGTGAAGTGTTACAGAGGTGGTTTTGAGCTCTGGAGCACTAACTTGGAGAGGAGAGGCTGAGGGAGCTGGGTTTGTTCAGCTTAGAAGAGAATAGCTTCCAGGGATCCTAACATCCCATAGATGCCTGCCAGCGTCTATGAGCAGATTATCTGGAGGATGGATCCTAGCTCACTCAGGCAGTGAACTGTGGGAGGACAAAAGGCAGCAGATGAAAATAGAACCACAAAGGTTTGGGGCGGTATATTAGGAGAAACCTTCTCCCCATGAACAGTGCTTGGCAGTGCAACAGGTTGTGCAAAGATGCTGGGCAGAGATACCCTTGGAGGTTTTCAAGGCCCAGCAGCCTTGTCTGATCATGGACCTGACGCTACCTGTAACAGAAAGTTGGATCAGGGACATCTCAGTCTGGGTTGCTTTATGATGTCATGAAATCAGATTGTCTAGACACCTCTTAATTTCAGTATTTTAAAAGTTTATCTCTCTTTAGCAAGAATCATTGGTTGAAAAAAAAGTAGTTTTTGAGAAATAAAATAAAGCCTTTGTGGACTGCTTCATATTGCTGGGAAAGTGCATGGTATTGTGAAGGAGTTCTGATTGCATAATGTTGAGCTCCGTGTTGACCAGGCAGACAATCAAAAGTGTAAACAGACTAAAGACAGGCAAAAACCTAAAGTCTAGAGAAAGACAGGTGTATATTCATGTCCTACTGAATGGGGTTTTTAAGTGCATACTTTAATTTAAGGAAGAAGAACTGGAAGTCATGTAAGCAAAAGCACCATATACTTGAAATCCTTGGAGATTTAGGCATAACTTAAGAAAAATAGCTTTTACTTTTAAGGAGGTACCATTACATTAATCATATCTTGGTGATGAGAGCAGTTTTCCAGATGGAAGATAGGGCTTTGTGTAGAGTAAGCTGTAGTAAAAGCACTAACAATTGCAAAACTGAGTGTAATTTAGAGTGTTTATATTAACCACTTAGACCCATTTTCCTTAGTTATTTTACTGTAAGCGCCATCTGAAATCACATAACTGAAAGTTACATATAGTTGTGTATATTTTAAAATAGTTTTTTTATTATTATTATTTCGGTTACTCTTTTTCAGTCCTGCATTTTCATTTTGTTTTCTCCAGAGCTCTGGAGCTTCAGCCATTTTCCCTTAAGCCTCTTCTACGCCGGGCAATGGCAAATGAGTCAATGGAACGGTATCGACAGGCATACATTGATTATAAAACAGTCCTGCAAATAGACAGCAGCATCCAAGCAGCAAATGATAGTGCTAACAGGTAACTCCACTTAGAAATTTTCTGATAACAGTCAAAATAGAAAAGTAGAACTCAAATGTGTTTGTTTTACATGCTTCCTCTATTCTCAGAGTTGTTACACAACTAGTGCATTATAGCTAGAGGATTGGCTGATCATTTAGTTGTTTTCCCGTAATTTCAGTTTTCCTCTCCTAGCAGTAGGTCCCTTTTCTGTTTTTTAAAAGTGTAATCATTTAAATACTTCAAGGTTGGGGTTTTTTTTTTTTACTAGTGCTTCTATTTTTTCTCTTTCCTGACTTCTATTTTATACTATATAAAGTAATACTTTAAGGTCCATGCCTTTTCTGTACATTCCTGTTTCCTTTTCATATTAACAGTCTTTCTGTGGAAGTTGGAGATTTATGTTAAGTGTGAATCCTTCTGTATGATACAGCTGTGGAAATACTGAAGTAGCTTGATACAGTGGTTGGCTACCAAGCTTAGAGGTGTAAAAAATATCATTGAATATTATTTTTAAGTGTTAATACTTTGAACATTAATTTTTGTTGCCAAGAGAGACATTTGAATTTCTCTAATTATATTTTAATAATATAAAGTTAGTGTGTACCTACTGTGGTAGTTGTGTTCTCATTAACATAAAATACTTAAGTGTATGCATGATAGGATTTTTACATTTCCTTTTCTTTCCTTTTTTTTTTAATGAACAATAAAAAGAGTGTATGTGAAAACAGAATAGCCATTAATCACTGAGCTGCAACCCACATGCATGTGACTTTTACAGTAGAATCTAGTACAGGTTTTTCCTTCCTAAGGCAAGGCCACGAGCACTTGCATCATTCATTTAAAAGTCCATAATATCTTTCTTTTAATTCTGCTTATTTGACTAGAGGAAATTGTGACACTTTATCATCTCTTAGAAGTCCTATTTTTTTTGATAACACAACAAATTGTTAGTGATCTCCTGTATCTGTGGTGGTAATAGAGCACTTGGATTGGTGGAATAAGTGCTTTTCCTGGTACCTATGTAATTATTACACTTTTTAAAAATCTCATTGGCTTACCTTTTCTGCAGATACTCTTTTCATGTTTCTCCTTGACTTGGAATTTGCTTAGTAATAAGCTTATTTCCTTTTTCCCCTTAACACTCTTCCTTTTCTCCTCTCTAGGCCTTCCTTATGTTTTTAGCTTCACTGCTCATTACTCTTTTCTCCCTGGCAACCCATCACCTTATTTCAGCTGCTTCTTCCTCTTCTGCTGGTAATTCATTTTTGCTTGCAAATTATTAATTTCTAAACCATGGACCTCCTGCATAATTGAACTTTAACTATATTTTTTAAAAAATACTTTATCATTTGTAAATTCAACTGAAACTGTTTACTATTGCTTTCATTTTCATTTCCAAAGTAAGACACCTTTCTAAGAACGAATTAAAAAAAAAATTACTGCCTTTTAATTTAAAGGGACAACCCCAAATATAATACTTATTTTGGGGGTTTTTTTGTTTGGTTTTTTGTGGT
>VZRL01003021.1:377883-393284 GCA_013397895.1 Origma solitaria
CAACCTTTTTTTAATTGGAGGATTTTTTTTTTTTTTAATTTTCAGTGGAAAGTTGGGTAGTGATGCTAACAGAAAGAACTCATCCTACTTGTGTCTGAGGGTGGGTTTGATAAACCATGTTGAAGCTTGTCTTTCTGTGCTTACATAGCTAAGCAGACTTTCCAAAAACCTTAGAATCAATTGCATATTTTTAATACTCCTGTAAAAGACAAGAATTTTTAGTATCAAGCCTTTACCTGGTCATTTTGCAATCAAAAGGAAATAATTAAGAGTTTAGGTACATAATGCAAACAAGTATAAACAGTTATTTGGCTGTTTATCATGTTGATTAGATGATGTTGAATTGTGTCTTTTCTTGGTTTCTGAGGTGATATTTTTAGATAAACTGGAAGGACTGTCTCTCTTAATGGTGTGTGCCAAACAACTGGAAATTGAATTTCAAGCATGCTTTTAATTAGTAGCATTTTCCTAGCTTTGTGAACATCAATGGATTTCCTATTTTGTGTATTTTAATTTCCTCTTGAGTATTTCATTATTTGCTTTTCTCTGATAGAAGTACAGAAGCTCTAATGTGTGGGAATATATTTATGAATTTCCTCTTTCTAAATCGAAATTTCATTCCAGTTGTCTCAATTCCATTAGTATCAGTGAGCAAATTGCAAGAAATAGCTTGGGAGCTGTTTTTACAAGGACCCATATGAGTACTGTACTGCAGAAAGTAATTTGTGATCAACTCCAGACCTGCAGGATTGTTGGGTTGAGTCAGGGTGCTGTTGGTGGGAAATGAGTATATTTGTCCCAGCTTTTTCATGAGACACCTGTGCTTTTTAAACTAATTGTGGCACACAGGTATGCATTTTTGCAAAAGACTGTTATTACTGTCATGATATTACTAGAAGTCCGTTGATCATCAGATAGTGCAGAATTCTTTCTGTGGATTTTGATGGACTAGAGTTTTTTCCTCCAACTTTTTAATGATAAATGAAGAAACATTGATATGATTCTTCATTATGATAAATGAAGAAACAAACAGGAAGTCAAAATGGCCCTGGCTTCCTGTGGAATGACTCCATTATTTTCTGTGAGAAATACCTAAATGCAATTAATTCACATGTTAATATGAAGTGTGTTGTCTAATAAAACAACCTGAGTAAGTCTTTGGGCTGTTCAATTTTTGATGGTGTACAACATCTTTTCATAGCAGTTGAGTTCAGGCTATCATAAGATTCTAAAGTTTAAGTAAAGTTAGAGCAAAGCAGTACTTGGACAAGCCACAGTGTTGGCATGTCCTATAAAACACTTGGGAATGGTACAGGCAGAGGAGAGACCCTGCAAGGGCATGTGTAGTTAACAGTCCATTAAAATAGTCTTTTTCATTGCTTAGAAAACAAATAAAGCAACTACAGTATACTATGGAATGTGATAGTCTATGAATGAAGAAATCTACTTTCAAGTCAAAAATACGTGGTTTTTATGCAGCACTGTGTAAGACATAAACTCACTCATTATATAGCTCTACAAACAGACTTTTTAGTCTCTTATCATTCTTTAAAATATTTTGGTAATTTCTATTTTACATAAAGGCGATTAGAACTGGTGCTGCTCCTTGTATTAGTTTTTGATCAGTCCGTAATGGGAGAAGAATATGGTCTTGAGTGCTCTGACTCTGTTGCCAAAGTATTATACTGATGCTTTTTTTTTAATAGCTGTTATTCAAATACTTGAAATGAACAAAAGTGAATTTAAAAACTCCATTGGGTAATTTATATTCATTCTGTGTTGTTCTTCATGTCACTTTCAAGGTTCTTAATTTTTTTTTTGGATGTGTATTCATGTAGTATGTTTTTTACCCCTGTGTTAGATGGAAATGCACCTGATATAAAAATTTTATTTGTTGTAGTATCAATGTGACTTGCTTTGCTAATCTATGCAGAATTTTCCTTTGTTAAAGTACGAATTAGACTTATTATCAGTTGAACTTGGTTCTTAAGCCCATTTTGAGATTAGGAGATGTTTATCTCACTGTAACTCCCATAACTGATTATTTATTTTTAAAAAAACCAACAAAAAACAAACAAAAAACCAAAACGAACCAACCAACCAGCCAAAAAACCCCCAACCCCCCCAAAACAACAACCCCCCCCCACAAACACCCCCCCCCAAAAACAAACAAACAANNNAAAAACCAAAGAACCCCAAAAGCCACTACAGAATTTCTAAAGGAACCATGAAGTCTTTTATATGGCTTCACTTACTATGTCTACTTAGGTCTTTTTCCAAAAGAGAAGAGGCAGTGGGAAACTCCCACTTTAATGGGATTTGGATCGAACCTCTCATATATGGAAACAGTTGACATATATAGATATAGGTATATGTAGGTATATGTGTGTGTGTGTTGGTTTAAGAAAGACTAAACAGTTTTTATATATAATTAAAGTATTTTTAAATGGGGTTTGACTGATACATTTCTGACTATAAAACTATAAAATGCAACTTAATGCAGACTACTTTGTGACCTGCATCAGTTTTTTTAGTTGTTGCGGAAGAGATTTCATTTGACATTTGCAAATTTAAGTACCACATTTTGCCTAAGAATATTGTAATCTACATTAAATACAAATAACACCTATGAACAGCTGAGAAGAGTACACAAAATAAATACATGGGGGGGTTTATGTTGGTTTTTGTTGTTTGTTTTTTTTTTTTTTAATTTCTTTACTGGATGTGGTAGGCAGCATTTAGAGCTTAGTTGCAGAATCAGTCATTGGCTTAAATATTTACAGATTCATTGGCTTAAATATTTACAAATCATGCTGAAGTCAGCTTGCCTTCTGAATGCCAGCATAACACTCTAAAAAGTGGAAAAGGTCTAAATCTTAAATGGATGCAATACTGTTGATAACTGTGACAATATTTTTTAAATTAGTCTTAAGGATAATGGTCCAGTTTTTTAAATTGGAACATTGCATTGTTTAATTTGATTGTAATTTATTAAAGTGTGAGTTAAATATATGAAAAGTCATGTTGGGGCTGTTCTTTTTCAGAATAACAAAGACTTTAATAGATCAGGATGGTCCCAGTTGGAGGGAGAAGCTGCCACCAATTCCAGTTGTTCCAGTTGCTGCTCAACTACTCAAGTGGGATGGAGGAAACCTCACTTCAGAGAATAAGCCAAGTACTGTAGATATCAACAGAGAAGAACAATTGCAGATAAATTGTATGTATAGCTAGTGCAAATCTATATTCAGAAAGAAAAAACTTAATTAGAAAATGGAATATGTTTTAACAATCTCAAAGTAAGTGCTTTAGAAAATACTTACTAGAGACCTTTGTGAAAAGCTTAATTAGATGACAGTCGTGTACATGATGGAGTTTTACGTGTTTTGTGGAGCACAGTTGTAATTTTTTTAAACCAAGTAATGTAGTTTGCAGCATGTAATTTCTGAAGTTTTATGAAATCAGCAGAAATACTCATTGGCAAAATATCAGGATCCCCAAAGCCCAGCTCCTGACCCTGCATGGGACACCTCAAATATCAAATGATGTGCCTGAGAGCATTGTCCAAATCCTTCTTGAGCTCTGTTGGCCTTGGTGCTGTAACCACTTCCCTGGGGAGCTGTTCCAGTGCCCAACCACCCTCTGGGTCAAAAAACTTTTTGTGGTACCCAACCTAAACCTCCCCTCGCTCAGCTTCCTTGAGTCCTGTCATTGGTCACAAGAGTGAAGAGATTGGTGCCTGTCCCTCTGCTTCCCCTCCTGAGGATGTTGAAGACCTCAGTGAGGTCTCCCCTCAGCCTCCTCCAGGCTGAACAGACCAAATGACCTTAGCTGCTCCTTATATGGCTTCTCCTCAATGCCCCTCACCATGCTCGTGGCCCTCTGGATGCTCTCTAACGGCTTCATGTCTTTCTTACGTTGCAGCACCCAAAACTGCCCTCAGGACTTGAGGGGAGGCTGCCCCAGTGTAGAGCAGAGTGGGACAATGCCCTCCCTTGCCCGGCTCGCGATGCTGTGCCTGATGCTCCCCAGGACAAAGTGTCAGTGGTTTCCCTGGCTTCATCATACAGTTGTAACACAGTTTTCCCCCAGAAAAACCACCACCTGAACAAACACCCAACTTTGGCAGGAGACATTTAGGAGACACCTTTCAAAGGTGTCTATACATAATCGCTGAGTGCTGAACTCTAGGAAACTAACTTCCTTCCTGACTTCTTTTCCCTTCATTGCAGTTTCCATTTTTCTTCTTCAGTAAATAAGGTGTAGGAAGCTCTCTGATTCTGTTGTTATTGACATTAAACATTCGTTTTGCAAAGGCTTTAACCCTGTGATTTCTTATTCAAGTATTAATAGGTTTCCCTTTGAGTTTCTTTCTATATAAAGTAGTATTGAAGATAATCTCCCCTCGATTAACACAGGGGTGACTGTAGTTTGTAACTGGGCTGTTGGCCAAATGCATAACAGTGATGAGGTTATCTGTCTATAGCATTACTGCAATACTGAATGTCCTCCAAGTGCTTGGCAGGATTTTGATGCAAAACATGTCTCACTCTATTTTAAACAGAGCAAGCTTTGGCTAGGCTTTGTTTTCAGAAATACTAAACAATGATTGTGTAACTGTTTTCTTCACTGAAGGCTGACTCTTAAGGCCTCTGTTGCATTGGTGAGACCTGACAGTGATAGCTGGTACTGAAAGCCTGCCAGAAATATGATCAGTCAGTAGTTAAACCTTACTGTTGGCTGACACTTTTATACAACAATTGTGTGGTTTTCTTTGCGTTTTACAAGTTGAGTTATAATTTAGTTGTGTGTTTCATGTAGTTTTTTTTTCTCCAAGTCCACGTGTAGTTTTCAGAACTCAGTGAGTTTAATTATTGGTTAAAATTGTTGGTTATATACAGTGTTGAAAACCTGAAGCTTTCCAAGGGGCTCGTATTCTTTAGCAGGGTGCAAAAAGTAGATCATTTCATTATGATTTACTTAGCACTATGTTGCTGATTACTGTTTGCTCACAACAGAGACATGAAGCTGCAGTCGGGATCAGTTTTTCACTGCAAACACAGCAAAAAACTGTAGCCTAACCCAAAAGCACATGCAGCAAATGATGTGGAATTAAGAAGGAAAAGGCAGTTATGGAATAAAACAGTATTAATAAAAAAATGTGTAGCTAGGTGTTTCCATGTTTCTCACTGCATCTTTTATAAATAGTTATTAACAGAATATTACTGATGTATCCCTAACTCCAACTGATGTGATTTATCATTGTCAGTTTAGGATACTAATTGTGGTAATTGATTGCAAAGAGAATATTAGATCAAATTATGGCCACCTTGGGGTGATGGTAGAGATCTGGAAGGCCTTTAATCCTGCTGATTAAATCTCCACCAGTGTAAGCAAAAGCAGGATCTCAGTGGAGACAGCTAGGCCCTCTCTGCCATGCGGGAATTGAAATCTTAGAGTTGTCCGTTGCATTCCCATTCTTTTCAGCGAAGTAGTTACTTTGGTGGATGGGGAAGCGTGTGCTGAGGCAGATGTAGATCTGATAGTTTATGCCTTTGTTAGAGCACCAGGGGAGGCTGGGGACAGCAATGGCCCTCAGCAGACTGACAGAGATCCTCCAGTTGCCAGGCGTTAATCCTTAGTCTGTGCAGATTATTCAGCTGCCCTTAATGAACTGACCTTATGTAACACTGTGATCTTCTATGATGTAGGTGAGGAAGCTATGGAGAAGTTCAAGAGATTGAAAAATGAAGGGAATGATTGTGTAAAAGGGGGGGAATATGAAGAAGCTGCAAATAAATACAGTGAGTGCATGAAGTTAAATACTGAGGAATGTACTGTCTACACTAACAGGTAAAGATCCAAAATCTAACGCTGCTTTGTGAGATAACAGTAGTTGTATTTTCTAACTGCAAATAGAGATTTCGCATCCCTTCACTCGTTGTGGAAAAGGGATTTTTTTCCTGCTTGATAAGTGTTTATAATAACAAAATGAATTTTTTGTAAGACAACATTTTTCAAGGGGAGCAAGTATTAATGTCACTGGTACATATTTTAAAATCTTCTATATAAATAGAGTAAGCAATTAAGAGTTGTAATTAGCATAGCATTTTGCAGCATTTTGAGAATACTGGTAGGATTTGAATTAAAAGGTTAACATGCAGTAGCAATATCTCAGATACAAAGAGTAATAATTCAGAGAAAACACACATTTTGAGAAAATAAATGTAAGAATGCGGTCATACATCAGCATTATTTTAAAGGTTGACCTAATTCAGCAGTATAATTCTTTATGCTGTAATCTTATCAGCTTTTACTAACTAAGAAGGATTTGATTAAGCAGTATTTGAATAGGAGAGTTCCAAGTAATAATTAGGTACAGAGAGCAGTGTTGTTTACTTAATCCAGAGCACTTTTTTACCCAGAATGTTTGTATAAAAGCCATATTACATTAACCACTATACTATCATATTATAGTAACATAGGCATATCTGCTTAACTTCAAGCATTAGTCATACTTGAATTTTGACTTTTATTAAAGGAATTGACCTTCTCTAAATCCATCCAGTGATGTTCTTGATAGTTAATGGTTTTATGTACTTAAAAAAATATCATTGAGACTGAATTGCATGAATTACTGTAATTAATATTTGTGAGTCAGATAATGTTGGCACTACAGCACTGTAGAATTTACTTATATTGCAGTATATTCTGTTTTTCTGTATTAGAGCTCTCTGTTACTTGAAACTCTGTAAATATGAAGAGGCTAAGCAGGATTGTGATCATGTTCTTCAGATAGAAGATTCTAATATTAAAGCTTTTTATAGAAGAGCACTAGCGTACAAAGGATTACAGGTGAGGAAAAAGAACATGGCAGGTATTCTTAAGCACTTCTAAACTTGCTTATCCTCTTCAAAGGCAACGAGGTAGTTGCTGTCAGTGGGTGAATACAAAGTACTCTGTGATGATTTATTACTTTGTAGAGCATCAGGCATACATAAAACATTACATAAATACTTTTGCTACATAAAAAACTGCATGTTGATCTAATAACTTGAGGAAATATAAATGTTTGCAAAAGAATATTGTAATAAATAAGGTTTGACTGGAGATTTGTTAAGCAAGAACAAATCTGTTCTGCTCTTCTAATATTTTACTTCTGGGTATCCCAGTCTGTTTTATATGTCAAGGAGTTTACTGTAACTTTGCTGATGACAAATGGATTCTCTCCAAGTCTGTCTTCATCTGTCCAAACTAAAATCTCCAGCTGTGTTGGCATCTGCTCATGTTTAAGTGCCTGTCATATTAAACCAAGGTTTTAATTATTGTTGTTTTCTCTCTCTTTCTTCCCCAAATGCATTACGACCCTTTGTCAGTACTGTACTTTGTCACTCTGTGGCAGTGTCAGTACTCAACCTTTTCCTTTCCGTCTGCATGGTGGTGGTGTCTCTACAGTGCTCTTCTTACGTACAGTTTTTAGAGTATCCTTTTACCTGATCATCATAAATGCAGACACATTGTTCATATCCATCCTGAATGTGCCTTCAAATCTCATGTTCCATCACTTGAACCATGTTGTTCCTTTTGTCCCTCCCTCTGGTGGTTCCCCGTCTTCAGTGATGTTAAATTGGCCTCTGTACTCCATAAGTCTCCCATAGCAACCTGCTCTACCCCTCAGCTCTTACCTGGTATTGAATTACCAACTTCTCACTTCTGTAGGCTCATGATGGCAGCTCTCATCATGTGCTTTGTATTAAATTTACAAGTGTCTTCAAGCAAGCATCTGAAGTGCTTTTTTCCATGTTGCAGAAGTGGACTGGAGGTCCACCAAGTTTCATGATTGTCCTTCAAATGATGGACACTTACCTCAGACCTCCATTATGTTTAACAAAAAATTGCCTGATGTTGTTTCAGCTTACAAATCACCTGAGAACCTGTTTGTACTTAACAACATACCAGCGTATTCTCATCCCATGTTACAATTCCAAATGCAGGTCCTAGGAATGTGATACATTTGTTCCTCTGTTGCAGTAGCTATGAAACTTTGAAAGTGTGAAAAGTCCTAATTTTGTGTCATATTTTTTCTGTAACTGAGCTAGCTTAATCATCTCTAACCTTATGTTGTTGAACTTGATAAAAAATCAGTATAAATATGAGTACATAGTGGTTCTACCAGTCAGAAAAAAAAGGGTATGACACACTTATGAAGAAGGTTGAGAATTGGAGAAATAACTTCTGATTTTTTTGCATATCCTAGAAAAAAATGCTATTTTTGTATTTTTGAAGGCTGTCTTAAACACAGTGTTCATGAACTCCTTCACAACAGTCTGAGCTGGGGACTCCCAAAATATTTTGTTGTGATTGGATTTAATACCTTCATTATTGCTAATATCAGGGATGAAAGTGATAGGTAAAACCAGAGAATAACAGAAGTGATCTGAAGTTGACAAATGATTCTGTAATGAAAAATTCTATGAGCTGAAGGCATGTAGTTTGGCAAAGACCTACCTAGCTAAGGTGGGAAGTGTTATTTGTATGTGAATAGCCAGACATGTAGCCACAAAAGCTGCAGTGGAATTTAAGGTAGTAAATGAGCGGTTTTTTCCCAGATTTACCAAGATGTAGTTAAGGGAATGTCAGGAGAAAATGTTTGTGAGATGAATTTGGCCTGTGGCATAGGGCATAGGACCCTGAACAGCATCTCCTACAGCTAGGTAGTCCACTCTCTTGCTTTGGGTACAGTCATCTTGTGTGACTTTGTTTGGGCAGTCTGGCAGGCTGCAGTTTTAAATTCAGTAGAGTTGGTTGCTGACCCTTGCTACTGTTTTCAGAAATGTGTTCCAGAATCTCGTGTCTTTGTAGCTGTGAATCTTCACATCTGTAATTCAAATGGTTTAGCTTGATTAGTAGAGGATTTCTGATTAAAGCAATCTGACCCCTTTGTGCCTTCCTTTGTTAGTGGTACATAATTCTCTCTCACTCTTCCTTCATGACCTGGCAGGCTTCAGTTCACCTACGGATGTCCTGCAGCCTCTGTGCACCTTGAATACTGGCCACCAGTCCAGTACGGAACAAAATACTCTGTGTGCAAAAGAGAATGAGTGTCTTGTACACTGGCTCTTTAGTTACAGTTGGGGTGCTGAGGAAGTACCTCAGGTGGTACATGAAGATTTTTTTTCTGTGATAATACAAATGATTTGATAGTAACCTTATGATAATGCTGGGAACAGAAGAAAGACCAGACCACTCACACAAGAAATTGTCTAGGTCTTTTACTCTCTGCCTGGTCTTTTATTGTTTACTGCTACATTTCATCTTTATTTTTGATACTCCAGCCCTTGAGATGTCTTGATTTTTTTTTTTAATGTGGTAATTCCAGTCTTCATCAGAATTGATGATACTAACTTTGTCCCTCCAGAAAATGTAGTCTAAAAATAGTAATTTATACTGTAAAAATTGGAAATAAAAGCATTAAACAGATTACAAGACTGATTATTGAGGAACTGTGTCATAATGCCACTCTGTCACTGTGCTTGTCCTAGTCTTGTTTATCCCAGAGTTCGTAACAGAGTTCATATCCTAGTCTTCTCCAGTATTAGCAAGATTTCACTGTAAGAGATTGTCTGTTGGATTGAATCCCAGGAAGATTAGATACATCTTTAATCAAAGCTCAGTTTTACTCTCTTTTATTTGCAAAGCAGGTATGCAAACTTGCTGCACTCACATTATACTAATTGTGAAGCAGCGTTACACTGTAAGCAATTATGCTTAAAAGCAGCGACATGAATAATTTGTTCCCTGATACAGGGAATAAGTTTCTGAGAATAAATTATTTAATATTTCGTATTTATTTGCATACTTATATGGATATATAAATACTTATTTTGAAGTATTTAGTCACAGAATATTAACTCAAAGTCATTCTGTTCCCTTTTTCCCCTCTAATGAAATTACTCTATCAGTATTTAGATTAATTTTGTCTACTTAATGATCAGATCCCAGTATTTTTACCTTTCTTACTTGTAAAGGACAGTATGGTAGTTCAGATTTCTTTTTCTAGTGATGTGCTTATGAGAAAAATATTTTTTATACTTACAGAATTATCAAGCCAGCATTGATGATTTCAACAAGGTACTTCTAATAGACCCAAATGTTCTTGAAGCACAAAAGGAATTAGAGGAGGTAACCCAACTGCTTCACCTTGACAGCAGTGCTGGAGCTGGCAGTTGGCAAAAGCAAGGGAAGGAAATAACCATACAAGAGGTAGGATATCTGTTCATTTTTTAAAAGCAAACACAAAAGAAAGCTACACTTTTGGAGAGATAATATTAAAGCTTTTGTTTTGCCCATCTTGAACCTACACTTTTGGGGGGATGGGGTTGTATTTTTTGCGTTATTTTGAGGGCATATTGGAGGATTTTTACATATGGCAAAGTAAAGCTTGGACTGCTCTGAAGTGTATTCAGAAATACAGCAGAAAGGGAAATAATTAATTTAGATGGCACTGAACTTGAGGATATGCTCCCTGTAAACAAAAGCTGCTTAAACTTTGAAGCACATATTTTACTGAATGCAGCTGTGAAATAGCATTTCTGCTTTTGAAGTCTGTGCTCCTTGGGCAGCCTCTGGGGCTGTGCTGGCAGAGGTCTGTGGTCAGCAGATGTCCTGGCTGTTCCTGTGCTGGTCCTAAAGTTATGGACCTGAAAAATGAAATCTTACCCTAAAGTGCAAGAGTAAAACACCTGTAGGACCTTACAAAAGAAACACAGGATATAATGTTATGTACAGGATCAAAATGTTAGCTTTGCACAGTTCTGGGTAGAATTAGGTGATGAAAGGATTTTCTCAGTCATCTGATATTTTTGGATTCTAGCTTTCTTGGTCATTTAAGAATTCTTTTTCCCCTTTTCTTTTAAAATGTGTGGTTAAAATGCATAGTTACCAGTCTGTACAGTGATACTGTAATTTGATAACATAATTTCAGAATGGTGGTGCAGTGGAAGCTGCAGTTATTAATACAGGGAAAAAAAGTTCTTGAAGTACTTCAGATTGTCACGAGCTCATGGGATTTTACGTAACTGGCATAAGCTGGTAGAGTGTTAGTTAAGCTCTGAGTTGTGACAAACCAAGGGACCTGGAAAGTGTTCAGAGGTGGTTTGGGAAGTGACCGCATTGTTCAGAGACCAGCTAACTACATTAGTGGCACTGATTTTTCTATGGGTGATGCAGGAAGCATTTATGTTTACTGTCATAATTACAACTGCCCCTATTGAGAGCCTCCTGTTTTACCTGCTGTAGTACAAGGTGGTTCCATGAAAACAGATTGCAAAGAAAATTAAACAAAAGTAGAAAAATAATTTATCGTCATTATTCCATGTTAATCAAGCTATTATGCAGAAGACAGTCAAGGTTTCTCCCTTGATTCTAAGGATTGTTGAAAAACAGAACAAAATGTCTATAAACCAAATGCAGTGTTTTCAAAAAATGATTAATCCCCTGTACTATGCAATACAGTATCTTCAGACTTTTCAAAATACTTGCCATGGCATTGAGAGACCCTGTTCAGTAAGATTTAGTCAGGTTAATACCAATTTCACAACTCTTGATGGCTTAAAATAGATTTTAGCAAATGTAGTTGGCCCCGTAGTTAATTTTCTAGTGACTGATTCATGAAACTTGATAGAGGCTGCAGTGTCAGGAGAAGTGGATCGTGAGGCAGTTTATCCATGCTGAGCTTTCTCCTTCCACAGAAAGACTCCAAACAACAACCTGATACAGCTGCCATGTGCCTGTACTGCCCTGGAGGCACAGCAGAGAAATGGAACATGACTGTTTGCTGCCTTGACTCCAGTTCCCCTTGCCTTCTTGAACTTCACATTTAATATAAGCTTAGAGTCTTCCTTTTTCCTACAGCCCTCCTTTCTCCTGCTGCTCTCCAGGTGTGATTCCACAGTGCAGTGCCCAGTGGTGAAAGAAGAGTAGAATACACTCTTTTGACTATGATCCTTTACAGGTGAATTAGAGAGCTCCTGTACCAGGGGGCAGTAGGACATGGAAGAACATGGGTGTCTTTCTTCTACAAAGAGTAGAATGCCAGCTTTAATCCAGTGATATGATGGATATATGCAGTTTCTGAAGCTTCAGGTTACCTGTATGTCCACATTAAAGTGATCTGTTGATACTTTCTTTGTGAAGGTGACTGAACCTGATGAACAGGAAGAGAGACAGTTTGCTACATCAGAAAATGTTGAGACTCATCGTGTTCCTGCTAAGGAAGCTGTTCCAAAGCTTGTGCCACAGAAGTCCTCTGAGAAACTCCGTGTTTCAGAACCATCCAATGCTTATGACTTCGGTCAGATTACAAATGCAGTGATTGCCAATAAGGATAAAGCTGCTTGTGCTGATCTTTTAACAATTACTGATCCAAAAAAATTGCCAGTGCTGCTAAGTAACAAACTTGAAGGAGAAATCCTTTTGATTTTTATCCAGTCATTGGAACATTATGTAGCTGGAAAAGATCCTGGCCTTGCATATCAACACCTTTTCTACTTGAGCAAAGCAGAAAGATTTAAGGTAAGAACTTAGATTGAATGTGTACTTAAATTGCACAGAAATCTAAAGGAAATTTTCATCTCTTAAAAGGAAATGCACTAATGTTTGTATCTCTGTCAGATACTATGATTTTCAGTCACCCTGTGCTAATTATAAAATAATTTGTTGGGGTTTCTTTTCAGGTGGTGGTGGCCCTTCTTAGCAAAAATGAAAAAGAAGAGGTGCAGAAACTGTTTGACTTACTTTCAGAAAGCCAAAGTGATCAGTACTCATTGGAAGATCTCGAGAGCCTTAAAAAGGTTTATGAAATATAGGAAGTTAAAGCTTATTGGCTGCATGCATATAGTTCATATATAACATGAATGAATGAACTCTGCAGTTCAAGGAGGGGTTCAAGTAGGTTCAAGCGGGTCTTTACCTCGACTGTGGAATTCTATTTTTTTTGACAGCATATGCACATTTAAAACTTGCTGCTCTTCTTTTCTTGTAGTTGTATACATCTCTAGAATTTAATGCCCGTCTGTGTTCAGCGACAGAGTTCATTTGGAATACTGATTTTGTTTAGACTGTTAATTATATACAGAAAAATCTATTTTACATTATATATATAATGTGAAATACCTTGATGGTACAATAGGCAAATACACTTTTAGTCATCACTTGTTACATCATTTTGTGAGTTCTGTGTTCTTGTGATAAAGAGTCTTCAAGATAAACGGGTTAGTTAGCAGTAACTTTGCTAAATTGAGTTTGCGAAAAGTATTAACATTTTTCAGAAAATTGCTATAGGCCATCTGTTTGTTCATTATTCCTGGTCTGTACAAAAGAGATTTAAATATTTTGGCTCAATACATTTTAACAACAAAGGTGAATGAATAATATATTAGCTTGTCATGGAAACAATTATGAAATGGATGGGTATGTTTTTAACAAGTGAGTAATTTTTAGTGCACAGAGAATTACTTCTTTTTCTGTGTGTGCAGGAACAGGGCTGGTTTCTGACTTTTTTGGCAGTGACAGAAGAACAAGTGGCTGCACTTCACAATAGAAATATTTAACTCAGAGTTTTGTAATCACATTATTTAAAATACCAGCTATTTCTGTTTACAGATATATTTATAAAACTAAAAACAATTTTTTTGGACCAGTATTTTTTTTTAAAAATTTCAGGCATTACTTATGTTTTATATTCAATTCTGACAAAGTTCCTGTAAAGGTGAAGCTTTTAAATTTTTCAAATACCCCAATGCCTTCTTTGCACAGGTGATACAAACGTATATCAGACTCACTTAGCACTGCAGAAATATCATTAAGAATGTTGTTCTAATGAATTTTTTTCTCAGGCATATATTAATAAATTTTTTTTCTTGAAAAGTACAATTATGGATTCTCTTTTCTGGTTCAGTACTCTTTAGGTTTATAATTCTGACATGTGGATTAGGGGTTTAATCTTGGAGTGCCAAGAATGAGGCTTTTAATTCCTAAAGCATCATCAGTACAACTCATATTTAGCAATTAACGGTTTTTCACTTTTTGTGTGTGTGTGTGATCTTGTCAGGTTAAGGCAGACCCTAAACTTCGGCTGGTTGAGGATGTAAAACACCAGCATTGCCTGAAGTCATTTTGCTGATGGTCCTGCCTCATTCAGGTTTCACTGAGATTGGCTAGTTTTTCAGACAGCATTTGGGAGGGAGGGCCTGATGGACAGGCAGAACAATTTCTAAGGACACAGAACTTTAAAAAAAATTGAATCAAACACAGGTAAGGGACTGCACTGCTGATATGGCCCAAACAGCTCAAGCCAAGGTCACCAGTCTTCAAAACTGAGGGGGCAGCATTAGACCACTGGAAGTCATTTTGGGAGCATGGGGTGCAGAATGGAGTATCTTTAGGTGTGGATTTCACACCACCATTTGACAGGTAAGGGCTGCCTAAGTCTGTTCCTCATGCCTTAGTCTGGGAAACTGCCTCAGGGCCAGCAGGAGAAATCTCTGCAGCCCCAGGCAGTCACAGCTGAGGAGCAAATGTGAGGTCACCTGTCAAAGACAATGTCCTCGGCCAGGTGAGGCCGAGTGGCCTCTGCACAGAGGGGTTGCAGCACCCAGATGTGGCACTGGAGCGGCTGCTGACCAAAGGAGCTTCTTGCTCACCATGGCACCTGCTTCAAAATGCATTTTGTGTCTGGCCCTGTCTCTGTAATGGTCAGCAGGAGAAGCCATAGAGCTGCTCAGTTTCTGCTTTCCTCACTGCTGGGCTTAGGAACTCATCTCTCCCTGGGCAGTCCCCATCCCTGACCCTCCTGGTCTATTTTTCCCCTCCTATTTTTGAACACTCCCATATTTTAAATCTTGTTTCTGCTCTGTGCTCAACCTTTATTTTGTCTCCCCCTGCCCTCCATAAATAAGTGTAATCTCTTCTGCTGCTTTTGCTGCTCTGCCAGGCAAAGGCAAGACTGTAGCTTCCACCTCAGTACTGCAATGCATGGCCTCAGTGTGGACACAGTGCTCAGAAACAACAGAGTAGGCAATAGGGGGGGCAAGAGAACCCCAAATGTCTTACCCGGATTTGTGGCAGGGAGACCCAGATCCCAGCATGGTGTTAGGCTCTTGGCTTGTCACTCACCCCCTCAGTGTTAACATCCTCCTTTGTAAAAACAAACCAAGCAAACGCAGCACAATGGCAGGAGAGCACTGATGATGCAGGTGATGGGAGCAGGCCAGCGAATGTGACCCCAGGGTGGCAACGATCCAGCCACTCACACACACACACACAGGATGTGTCCGGTACAGCCAAGATCCCCAGGCCTGCAGAGACCCATCTGCTCATGGGCACTGTCTTGGATTAGACAAATA
>VZRL01003022.1:0-102243 GCA_013397895.1 Origma solitaria
TTTTATGCCTACTACTACAGTTTTATGCACTGGGAAATGCCATTTTAACTGTGTATGTATAGCTGGATTATTCATACAGTTCTTTCTGACGCATTCATCTTGGGAATGGGAGTGAAAAAAGAAACACTGCTTTTTTACTGCATATTTGCAGAGAAAAAAATACGACCAGGATAATGCAAGTGCATTTAGGATAGGGGTGAGGAGAAATTCTTGACAAGACACGTAATGATACAGCACCCAGATCCATTTTGTCTGAGAAATTAATAAACTAATCTGTTTTGGTCATTCACCAGGAAAGATAACATTTCCCCAGAACAACCTGGGTTTGTGAAGAAACAATGTCTGTGATTATTTCTGTGAAAATATTAACCATGAATTCTTTTAAGCAGCTTTTATAAAACATGATACAATATAAACAATAAAGAAATTATTGCCTTCCTCTACCTTTCTTTTAAGAAATAAAAATAATGAATCTTTTTCCATAATAGGTAGATCACATTCATATAGAGAGGGAGTATGAGAAACAATTGGTTTAGAACATGTCTAGAATTGCAAAGTTAAAACTCAGACACATCACTTTTTCTCATAAAGGCATAGCAAAAAACCTATAGTTCACTGCACCACAGTTACAATTTCCATAGAAGATTTCTAATATTCACGAAGTTCTTATCAGCTACTATTTCTAACAAACACCAAAGTAACATGCACATTTTTTAATTTAGTGATACTGGATTAAGTCTAATTCCTACAAAACAGCTAAGAAACTTGGAAAATTAGCAGAAATAGTTCACCAGCTAAAAGAATGATGATTAAGTGAAATTAGGAGACTCAGTTATTACAGTATTAAAAAAGCTCAAAGAAATTGGTAAGACACAAGCAAAGGTGCAGAGCAAACAAAGACATGAGAGAAGGGTGTATTAACAACCGGCTGGAAAAATTGACCTCAAACTAACCATTTATCTGTCTAGCATTTAACTAAGAGGACCAATGTGTATTTCATGACAAACATTTAGCATATGAATTAGTTTCTGCTTCTGTTTTATGGCAACATCATGATGCCTAACGGAAAAAGAGATCCGCAAAAGTTGATGGTTTCCACTCCTGGGACACAAGCATGTAGATAAGAGCATGGTCATTATTCCTGCTATTCTTGTGTTTTAAAAATTACACAAAGTTGAAATAAACTTTTCTAGAACATTAAGAAGAAGCAGTCAATATTATTGAGGCTGGGCAAGATACATGACAACTTAGGGGCATGTTTTTTGAAAGAACATTGAAAACAGAATGCTGAAACCTGAGCAAGTTTTGGAGAGGCTTCCATTCATCACTGTAGTACTGCAGAAATCCCATTTCTCCCTCAGACTCTTTTTCAAAAACTCTTGTTAAGCAGGAATTATATCTGCAACTAGCACTCTAGATCAGTTAATGGGTAGCAATGGGAAAGTTCATAAGTTCATTAAGTTCTGATTTGGATGGCTAGTGAGGAAAAATACCATATTGCAATTGTAAACTTTGTTTTTATCTCAGTCTATGCATAAATCTTACTTCCTACTGGTATGATTGCTTTATTGTAAGTGAAACAAGCAAACATCAAATTAAGTTTTCTGTTTCACCTGTTCAGCTCCTTAATTCATGAAGCTGCTATCTCATTTCCTCCAGAGACAAACAGGCATGAAACAGTAATTCATGTACTGCAGTAACTCTGCTATACGTTTTTCATATGCTGCCTGCAGGCACAGTGAATAGGAATAAAAATTGGAACACAACACCAACAGATCTCGCTCTGTTCTCTGCATCTATGCTTTTAGCTCCCACTTTCTGATTATTTGTTACAGCTCCTATAGCTCTGGGAAATGACAGACACAGATATGATGAATGCAGCAGCCCTTCTCCCTTCAGGGTCTCATTCCCAGGGTAAAAGGAGACTGGCAGAACTCCCATGCTGTTCGCTCCTGTTTTTGTAGGCAAAGATCAGTGGCCCATGGAAAGTTTCATACCAAGAAAGTCACAAGTAAGTATTAGTAAGTCTCACAAAAACAGTGGATGAAGATGCACAATTTTATTAACTAACATTTTGCATTCTATGAGTATATTGTGTCACTGTTCTCTGCATAATTTTGTTTCTTATAGCAAAGAGGGGAAGCTTCTTTCTATAAGAGCAAATTGATACTATATATTGCACTGCCTGTTTCCCCTTTGTTAACCAGTGGGCACAAAAGTACTTTCTTCTGTCTCCAAGCTCCTGTTTGAGAATAAGGGAAATGTCCTATCACCTCCCACATCAACTGGAAAGTATATGGACATTGAGAACCTGGAAAACAGAGGGCTGTCTGCATGTCCTCAGTACTAAACATATTATTATCCTCTCAAAATGGAAGTTTCCAAGGAAACAAGCAGAAAAGAGGATAGGAGAAATGTAATTGCAAAAGAGAAAAACAAACAAAAAATCTGGTGGGTTTTTTCTTATTTTTAAAATTTACATATGTTGTTACTAGGTTGCAATTATGATCCTTGGGCTTACTATTTCATTCATTTATTAACTGCCATAGTCACTTGAATTGCCAGGATTAAGCCTCTACCATGATAATATTGCATATTCACAAAGGAATTACTCTTCTAAAAAAACATATCTAAATAGACAATAAGAAGTATCAATCTCATGCTGATAAAAAAAAGAAATTGCTACAGTTACAGAGGAAATCTGTATCAAAGACAGGAGCATAAAGCCTGTGAGACAACTGCAGCCACTGCAGGATACCTGCTTGAAAAGTGGCTCCTCAGAAACTAAGTGTATCCATAATTTTACTCTTTCTTGTGATAACATGGTGTATTTTCAGCAGAGGTGCCTGGTTTTGCACTTTCTTAAGAAACTCATCAAATAATCTTGACTAATTTTGTTTTTTGGATGATCTTTAGTTAAAGCTTTGAAACAGACCCCTAGGTTTGAACATAATTTATAACATATTGGGCTGCAAGTTCAAAACAAACCGGAAGAAAAACCACAAAGCCAAAACAGTAAAGACAGAAAGTTGCATTTCCAGATAGTCTTTGCTGATTACCAGACAAGAACTGTTCATTCAGGTTTGAGCTGAAAATTGAACCAGATGACCTTTTGCAGTCTCTTCAAATCTGAATTATCCTATAGCCTTATGAGATTCCTGTTTTCAGGTATGTTTTCAGAAGTCACTTATGACTTAATTTACATGAAACTTCTTATTACTATCTTCCCTCAGACTAAGCAGAAAGGCAGTGGCAGTACCTATAAAATCACTCCTAATCCCTATTGTCAGCAGTTATTTTAAACTGTTTGCTGGGATGTACATGTTATTTTGCTTGGATGAAAACCCATTATTAAGAGAAAAAGACATGGACATGAAGCAGTAAAGTCATAAGTCTAAAACTCTTAACAGAAGATTGAATTCATAGTTTGTACAGACTACTTTTCATATATCCCTCTGAAATCACATGACAATGAGAATTCTTTGCTGTGGCTGCAGCTAAAAAAACCCGCACAACCAAACAGATTTATTAACATGAAAGCTTTCCTCAAACACAGAATTTTGAGGTAGTTTCTGTTCCATACAAAAACCATCTATTATTAGCAGCAGAATCAGTGGAATTCTGTATATCTCTACCTTGCCAGGAAACACACAACTATAAGCAGGAAAAGCTGTAGTCCACTGACTGCTAGTTAATTACCTGTCATTAATAGATCAATAAACAGCTTGAGTCCTGATTTGTTTAAATATGCTCAGCAGTTTCTCCCTGAGAAGGAACCATGTTGTAAAGTGACAGGATTCTCAAGATGCAAAAAGTGAAAAAGCTAAATTGCTTAACTATCTTCTCCATTTTCCCGGTTCTCTTTGATGCACTTTAAAACAAAAGGACCTTTCTATCTTAAGTGGTTATTTAAACATCTGACAGGTGTGTATGTAAAAATCCCAGCCTAGAAGAGCACCTAAGGTCAAGGCCACAAATGCTATACTGATCTCATGAAGCTAATAGAGGTTTTACTACTGGCTGCAATACCACCAGGTTCTCATTTCCTGAGGAATACAAAATATCTTTTTTTTTTTTTTTTTCCCCCCCATTTCTTTGTGTGGGAACAATACTGCAGTGATTTATGTACAAAGCTCAATGGTGGAAGATGCCACATGAGTGCTTCGAGCTGCGCTGTGAGATGAATAGGGTATCATAATATATTCAGCAAATATGGCACTCCTCCAAAACAGAGAAAGGAATGAAAAATTAGTTCCTTAGTTTAGAAACCATACACTGAAGCCAAGAACACATAGAAAGAAAATGTATTGGCCTCTTTCCCACTAACACACAAATCATGGTGGTTCTATGTGTACAAACCATTACAGGTGTTATGCAAACACTTGCAGTGTGATTTTTTGTTACTGTCTAGGTTAAAATAATCTGTCTTTGTTGCTTCTTTCTCTCACTTAAAAGGAAAAAAAACCCACATTATAGAACATCTGTGGGAAACTCGCTTTTCAGACCAAAAAAAAGGCTTATAAAGGCTTTCTAAGAGAAATTATTTTTCCATATAAATGGTGATAACATGAATAAGGAGATACCTGCAAAATATGCTCAAAAATTTCTAAGAACCTTAAAAATGCAAATATCTGGAACAGCTTGTTTCTTAAAAAACAAACCAGTAAGTTATTATTTTGTGTGCTGCTTAATTGTCCTTTAAATCTAGAAGCTAGGGTAAACACCTGCAATTACAGTATATATTTATTTTCTTATAATAAAAACATATACTGACAAGTACAAATTGGTCCTGAAATAATAGCCTTATACATTTCAAGAAGAAGAATCTAACACTGTACATGGTGCAGAGCTTTCTAAGAACAATATCTCCAGCTCCATTACCAAATAAATTTGCCTTCTAAATACCTGGTAAAGCTACACTCATGTACAACTGTTTTGAAGCATACACAAGCGGAGAGATTGCATCCATCAGCAGAATCTGAGCAGAACACCTCCAGTTATGAACATGACTCAGGATCCTAGACATTAAGGCCCAAGAAAGAACAAATAATTTTCCTCATTGCAGAGTCTCTGTGCTATGCTAAATTAAGCAAAATAACAGCAACAGAGATGAACCATGCATTAGAAATAGTTAAAAAACAGCAGGGAGGATGGAGGGGAGTAACAAGCATTACAGTGTCTATTAAGCAATGGAATGCTTATGGAAATAGGAATAAGATGCACATCCATTCCAAATGAATCCTTATCTATAGCACCATAAGAAAATATATCAAGAAAAACTGTGAGGGAAAGTAACCTAAAGTCTAACATCATAAACATGCAGACATTAAATTAATCTGAAATGCATTTGAAATGCTCTTATTACAATGAACTCAGCTCACAATAACGAAAATGTGTTATATGTTTCCACTTATAGACCAGTCTTCCTTAAGTACCTTTAAGATTTATTTAACATCAAAATCTGTCACACGCAATTACAACATATATGAAGTACTTGTTGCATATTAATAGAGCTTTTAAAACAAAATTCCTTCTTTATGTGCTAATTCTGGAGTAACTAATACTTTTGTCGTTTTTGGTTACAGGTAAGCTTTCTTGAGGAGGCACATACAGAAAGGGACTGTCCTCTTCCAGTAAAGGTACACAGCAAAAGAAGACACTTACAATGAATCTACTTGTAGGTAATAGCATATAATTTCTCACACAATTGCATTACTGAAAATGTCATTCTCTACAAGGTATAAGGCATCTGATTACCCACAAATACTCTGCTTTTAAGAAACTATTTCAAAAGTATTAGTGGAAAAATTCCAACCTTCCTTCAGCCAGTGTCCTTGCTGACTGTAGCATATGAAAACTGACAACCAGAAAAACAGGATAAAGTTCAAAGCAATTTTTCAATGCCTCTATTGATTAAACTTTAAAAGTTACTGTGTTTACCAAATGCCACCTGCTTTAAGGAGCAACAGATCTGAGAGAACACAAAAATATGTGGTGCAATAACAACCATTTTAGTAGTGAGTAAACAGGCAAGTTTTCCTAAGAAAATAATGTCTTCTGTATTTTCAGTTATTTACCTCTTTGTCAACTTTAACAAAGGAGAACAAAGAACAACTTGCACTGAATAGATTCATCTAACAGCAATACCTGTTAAATCATTGAGATAAAGTTCCTTAACACCATATTTAACGGATATCCCATTCTCAGCCTACCTGGTGTATTCAGCAGCCGGGACATCTTGCAAGAATAGGAGATGAACTGCTCACAGTATTCAGCGCTACTGGTAATGGCAGAAATCTGGTCCATTGTTGCACTGTAGTTGAGCTGCAGCACAGATAATTTCTCCAGGCTGTTGCCTCCCACAGAAGTCTGCATTTGTAGATCATGGTACACAGTTGTCCATACTTTATCCTCTGAAAGAGAGGGGAAGAAAGACAAGACAAGAACTGGTAAGAGACAGACAGTGGAACTGAATTAAAATAAATGTTGGCCTTTGACAAAAGATAAAAATGTTTTGCAAGATATTTGTTGAGGTGGCAGAGGGGAAGGAGAGCATTGCATGTCAAAAGTTATCATGTGACAGCATAGTTCCAACAACTACAAACTGATGAAGGGAACTCTTACCACCTTCATGAAAAGACACTGAATATACCATGTGAGATGTCTTAATTGAACAACTGATGCCTTTATTTACATATGGAAGTAATAAGGATTAACTTTGATCAGAAGGACAAAAGCCTGATGCCCTAAAGGTCCAAAAGCTTTATGTGAAGAGCATGCACTGTACATGATAAATTGCTGGGGCTGGAGAGCAACACTGCTTTAGTAAAGTAGTAGTAAAGTAACAACAAGGATGCACCAGATTCTCACGTGATTTCATCATTTTGCAATTAATGCTGAAAATGTTTCTACACTTTTTACCCAAGCTATATTCTAGGGTAAAAAAAATTACCGCTTATTGAGACTTGAATATTTAAAAATAGCAGCACCATATGATCTTACCAATTCTGGTTGTGGTATAGACAGCAACATAAAAATTAGTCCAAGTAGAACGAAAATACAAAACCTTCTGTTTAGTTGTGAAAAGTCACAAGGAAGGAGGAAGAACAACCTCATTTTTCTGACAAGAAATACACCAATATTGGCGAAATCTCAAACCTTCAACAGACTTTTATTTTGCAGGGTCATGCAAAAAGTGTGTGATATCCAGCCCACATCAATGTCTGTATGCATTATATTTCTTTAAACTACTGAACAGCCAGTCACTAGAAATATTACTGTGAACCATTTGTCAGTAGTTACCAGAGGAGATTTAAGATGAGATATCATAATAATGAAACAACACACTCCACACTCCCCTTATAGAAAGATTTATTGAAGTTGGAAGGTAGTTTAGAAAGGAAACAAAGATGAAGCATAGAAACTTTTCTGTTATAGACCAACCATTAATTTTTCTTAGAGGGACATTCCACTGAACTAAAATGAGAAAAATATTATCTGAGTAAGGCACAGGGTTTCAGAATGAAAACTATGAAGATTCTGTCAATATTATTGATACTGTCTTCCTGTAAGAATACTATTCTATCATTTAGGTGTGAACAATTTTAAAATTGAAGTTGACTAGGTACCACTATAAAAATACACTGTCTAAGCTGATGTGTACTACTCATATTATCCATCTCACATAGACAAGGACTGAAATAGGTCAATTATCCTCTGCAAATGAACCGCAGAAAATTCTCTTTTCTCTATAGATTAACTGGAGCACATCACCACAAAACTTCCTAGAAGTGCATCTGATTTTTTCAGTAATATTTTTCATGTATGGTTCTTTCACATTTTAAATTGTTTTTTCTCTTTTTCTTTTAAATTTTCTGCCTTATGTAGTTCTATTGCTGAGGGAAAAGTCAAAGAAATCTGTCTTGGAATAAGAAATGCAGAACCTCAAAAAACATCACTAGGAATCTACTCTGGTGCCTTAAACTGGCTTGCACAAAAGCCCAGTTTCCCAAATGTGTCAGCCAAGCCTTTGCCCCAGCTGTTCCTGTCAAGCAACACCACTGACCACAGTTGTCCTTCAGAGATGCAGAAAAAAAACACATAATGTTGCCAATTTTGCTATATTTATCACAAAAACAGACTCTCCAGGGAGATCACCTGGCAGTTCCAGAGTGTACTAATTCACCTGGCAGATGTGCCTTACAGCAATAAAAACCATAAAAAGTAGTGCATTGCAGTATGTTTTCAATTCGTCTATGTAAATCTCTTGCTTGTTAATGCAAATCTCAGTCATTCTAAAACTTGTGGCCTGCACTTCAGTATTTTAACTACATGGAAACACTTTGCCAAACTGACACGTACTCAAAAGTGCTTCAGTACTTCACTGAGCTCACAGAAATGTGCTCACATACACTGCTGAGTTTTGGTGCGACCCAGAGTAAAGATATCTCTCCACGTTATGATTATCCTTATCTCCAGGTTTCTGTACTCTGCCTTATTTTCCAGTTTTAATTTTTACTGCATAGTGTCAGGCTATTTTGGATTATATGGAGTCATGTGGACCCATGTGTTTGCAACTGATATGGTGTTAAGTCTTTCTAATCAAATGTTCAGAGATAAGGTAAGCAAAGCAGACAAATCCTCCACAGGTTGTACACATCACTAGCCAAATGAGATGAAATTCAGCAGGTGATACACGATGGTTATTATGTTAATATTCGTATCCTTAGTCCAAAGCTCTTTATGAGACACTGAAATATTCTTGCATTGAGAAAAAAAAAATTAAAAAATCAGGAGAAAGAAATCCCACTCCCAAGTACCAATAAAAAATTTATAATTGTCACCCATCAAGTTATATAGAGAATATAACCCAGTTTTGTTGAGAGCCTGGGGTGGAAGTTTACTGCAGGTTCATTTTCAAGAAAGACTGAGATAGTTTATACACTCACTGACAGAAACATCTCATTTTTGGTAGAAAACACTGTACATGAAAGAACACAAATGTGTGAGTAAGGAATGTACTAGGACAGTTAGAGCCTCATATTGGATTTTTAATGCAGCAAAGACTCCTAGAATAGCCACTAAGAAGGTACTGGAATGTGACTAGCAGTAGGAATTGTGTTAGGCATTATGTTTGAGAAGGAATTTTCTTATGGATAGCAGATTCTAGCCAATATCCAGTCACTTCCCCTCCAAGATAAGAAGTTTAAACTTTACTGTGGCACACTATATTAAAGAAGATAGAAACATACTCCTGTCAATCAAATGCATCCTCTGACAAACTTCAGGACCTTTCTGTCAAAGTACAAGTACTACTAATAGATAAGAGCTTGTTGTACCTTGTAATAGATCTTTTTATCAATATACATATATATGTGTATAAAGTCAATAATCATTTACAGAAAAGCAACTCATTCTCTTCCTGCTGTCTAAAAGATGATGGGAGATTGATTAGGATACACCTGCTCAGATACTGAAAATAAACCTAGGTCCTATTTCACTTGCAACTAATTTGTTGATACTCTGGCTCAAATGACCCATGAACACATTCAGCAAGCTGTCTTGCCCAAACTCTGGAAGCTGAACCATCTGTGCTTACAGGTAGGCACAGAGAAAGTGTGGTGAAAAAGTTGCAGCTCGTGTTTGGGAGAGAAGCTCTTTCTCTGCATGAGGGATTTCAGGCTCTCCATACATTTTCCTGACTTAACTGCAAAGCACTGCCATGACACAAGGACCAAAGCTGTATGGAATGATAGGGCCTTTCCTTGGCTGGAAAAACACATTGACAATGTAATATGGTCACAGCCAAAAATCCATCTCACCTCCGCACCAAAACCAGACTCCTGAATCTCATATAGTTAAATATTTGGGGCTGGCTTTAAGATGTCTTGAAAGACTTAAAGGAGATAGTTGCCAGGCAGAAATCTCAACTTCATCTACTGAGTGCCGATTACAAACTGTTTTTTGCCTTTTAGTCTTAATAATTTGTTAATATGTTTGTACTTCCCATGGAAATCAGCTAGGCATTGCTTGAAGATAAGGCCAATGTCTTCAGTTATGTTTTCAGTTTCTCAGAAACTCCTTGTTAGTTGAGACCATTCTTGAGAAAGATTGAATCAGTAACCTGTTGCAGACAATTTCCCTTTCAGAAAAGGTAATGCAGGTAGCTCACACTGACTCAAATACCTGTATGCTCACCATTCGTGGCATTATTCCCATGTCGCTGAGAACAAGACACAGTAGTCACAGTTAATATATCAAAATCTGCAAGAAAAGCTACCCCTTATTTTCTGTCAATAGTACACAGAATTCTCATTTAAGATACTCAGAAGTGAAAAATCTGTCCTAGTTAACAGCAATTTGATACATATTCCTGGCAATTACCATCACCAAAATACTGGAATGAGTCTTCCCCTAATACACTAGCAGTTGTTTGAAGAACCCCTGACATATGGCTATTGCTAACCACAAGTGTTTAAGAGACAATTTGTCAGTCACAGCTGTGTACATGACTTATGCACCACCAAAATACACTTCCCCTGCACATGGAAGCATATGAGCTCCTAAGTCGACTGACTAGGCTCTTTTTAGCTTCCCACTGGAGGACAGAGTACCAACACCAGCTAATTGCTAGCCCTTCAGGAAGATAAGGGTCTCCAAGGTGGCCACTTCTTCATTCAAATACACTTCTTAGAGCTTTTTTAAATGTTGCATGCCCTGTTGCAGTTGCACAGGAAAAAAAGTGGCTCTTTCATTATTTTGTTTTTAGCAGTGAAGGGGAAGTATAATTTTCTATTAATAGAATGCCAAAAACCAGTAACCATAGATTCGTAATAGAATTCATAATGGTTTTCACTAAGAACAATCTAATTAGATCCAAACTGCTAATACATTTAATGCAATTATAGAGAAAATAGGTTCCCTGTAATTTAGTCTGTACACTACTCTTTGCTGAAACCATTCTTCTCTAATAGATAGATATTGTAGTAAGATTAAGTTCCTTAATTTAAGATTTTTTTTTTAAAAAAAGGGAAATGACCACCTGTTCCCTTAAAATTACAATAAAGTGGCATAATTAATTTTGTTGAAAATACCTTTTTGTTGCAATGACTGACTTACAGTCCTGACTACTCACTAGTCCTTTTTCCAATAAAACGTAAAGTAGCTGGCTAATAAAATAATCAATAAGTATTAGCAATGGTTCCCTAATAAAAAGAGAAATGAAATTTAAAATTTCCTTGGTCACCAACTTTTAAGCGATCAAATCAAATATTAATGTAAGTGATTTTTCCTACTTCATATTAAACATATTTCATTATGGTATGGTGGTATTTACCATTATGTCATTGACTACTTTTCAGATACTCAGTTTCTTCTGTTATTGAACTTTCCTCACTCATTTGCTTGGTCCTCAGTCAAGCAAAAAAACTTGCTTCTGACAAGCAAATTAAGTAATCTTTTGTAATGATAATAAGTTTGAAAAATAAATTTCAGAAATCATAATGCTTGCATTCCATAAGTATGGAAATATTTTTCCACTTTTACTTTAATCTACAGTTATATTTTATTGTTTTACTTTTTTTTTTCCCTTTTTTTTTCATGAATGGACTTATATTCTTATTATTTTGTTAGGTATTTTCAAGAAATCAGAAATCAGTTTTTTTTCTCAGGAAAGATCATCTGCTTTCTCTTTCTCCCTCAATAGCTCTGTGGTTGTTTTTTGATGGATGCAGTTTCCTGACCTAAAATTTGGCTGATGTATGAGAACACCTTGGTTCTTGTTTCAACATGCTGAGAGGATGATTTTGGGAATACCTGAGCATATAAAAACCTGGAGGCAGTTCTTTGGTAGACATCAGTGCTTTTGTCCCTTTGAATTAGATTACTGCAACATGTTCCACAATATGCTACACTACAAAGCACTCAAAAAACTAGACAGGATAACCCATTTAAAACTGGACTGCCTTCTAGGGAGGACAAAAATTACAATCGAAATCATCTCATATTATGAGGTCTCCAATTTTATTCTGTGATAAGAGCCTAGTTGGTATTGTTGAATTGTGTGGGATGGTAGCAAAACAGTTATTAGCAATTTGAATAAACTAAGCACCTTTTGCAACAACATTGTAGATGCAAGACCTGATGTATACAATTGATGTGGGAAAAATTATAGTAGGCCATATTCTCTTCTCCATCCTTTTCTATTTCTCTGTGAATGTGTTTACATAGAAAAGCTTAAAACTATATATAGCAATTTCAAACTAATTCTGCTATGGACTTCAAAGGAGCTACAGTTGGGTTTATAAAAACGAAAAATATATGTTTGTTTGAAGTTAATGAGTGTTTTGACAATCTCATCTGAGATTTGCAAATGTCAATTTTGCAGTACAGTTACTCTGGTGATATGAACTGCTATCATCTTACTAATGTAGAAGACGGAGTTTAGACCAGAAAAATCCAATATTCAGGAAAAAAAAAAAAAGAGAGACAATTAAGAGTATTCTTATGAACTGAATTCTATAGAAAGAGAAGTCAGTCAGTTTCTTAATCTATTTAGGCAGAGAATAGGACCAATCCCAAAATGTAATTGAGATATTATTGCACTAATTTTCTATGTTTACTACTTTCACTCCTTTCTTTCATTGTTTCTTGATCAAGATAATAATGAATCTTCAAATTTAACTATTAATTATTTTGTTCTTTTTTATTTACCACAGTGTCTTGTGAGGCAATGTATTTCCCTTGTATTTACATAGTATCTCTCATAAAATTTCAGGAGAGAGGAAACTATTTATTTAGTGAACTTACAGTGATATTGAGCAATATGATTTTCTATTAATTTAAATCTATATATAATAGATAAATTGAGATACTTTACAAAATAGGGCAGAAAGAAGTGACCAAAATACAGTTTTCAGGGAACCAAAAGTTTCCAGAGAAGCGATAATGAAATGTCTGTTCCAATGTAACTTGTTGGAAACCTGAAGGGACATTAGTGAAGGGACAAGTAGAGGATGACTTCTCTGGATCACTAGAGGTGAGTTTGAACCATTCATCACCGTTGTATGTGAAAAGCTAATGCCAAGAGTACCTTGAGAAACAGAATTGAAATTACTTGTGCATTCGAAGAAAAAAGACTGCAACAACAGATATTGTTACACTGAAAAACAGTGCCTGGGGGAAAAAGATTAAATCTAATTTGTGCCCTAACGTCAAAAATGACCTCCTATGGGTGTCAGTAGAAGCATGAGTATAAAAATAATCATATATTGAAAGGAACAATAAATAATGAGATACAGTATAGCCATATGAAGGAGGACTCGGATCATTTAAGTGCCTGGTCTAACAGATGGCAATTGCAGTTCAGTTTAGATTAAGGAACATTAAAGTCAAGAACAAAGGACATAAAAGAATTAACAGTGTGGTTGTTTTCAGCACAGTGAACAGAATATAGGCAAGGACTGGAAACTTTTTTGCAGTTCAATAACTGAAGAATCGACAACTGATTCTACTTTCTGAGGAGCAGCCTCATGTATAACTCAGTATTATACAAATGGAAAGATTAAATATGTCTCCTTTAAAGTGTCTTTCAGTTCTTTCTAGCATATCATAGGAGCATATGCACTTTAAAAAAAAAATCAACTACAGCCTGATTTTTTTTCTTTTACAAAGCAGCATAGCACAATCCTTTAGCTATGATCCCAAACAGGTCTTCTTAGAATCACTGAGAAGAAATAACACAGTTTTAAAAAATATATTTCAAAGCATATCCTGAAGAAAAGGGCTCTTCAAAGCTTTCACTGTGTTAGCTTGGACTTTAAGAAATCATTTCCAGAGTTATTCTGGCTGACTTTCTATTCTCATAGAGAGCTAGAAGAAAGACTAATGCAGGTCTCAAGTGCTACCACTAAAAACTCCCCTTACCTTTCATCCCCCCATCAGCTAAGTGCTTGAATCCTCACCATACTCTTCACTAATCCAACTTAGTTCTCTCAAGAACAACACACTTCATTCTCCTCTCTCACATCCTGTTAACCCCTCTCTTAGGACAGACAGGAAAAGGAATAAAGTGTGCTGAAGTGCCCTTTCTAATTTTTGCATCAATAAGCTGAATGCTAGGCAGCATCCTGAGAAAACCTTTTCTTTTGCTTTCAAAATGTGCCTCCAGATTGGAGGACTTATAATTCCAAGTTTTAGTGCATGTTCTTGGTAGTTTGTAATTGTTTCATCATTATTCTGAATCATATTGGCCACATTTAAACTGAGGAATCTCATTTGAATCACCACATAAACCTAAGCATTATCTAATTAAATAATAAAAACTACCATTATATATAGTTTAGTGCAAAATAATGTTTCCTGTATTTTTTTACAAGTGTGCTAAAATTTATTTAGAAAATTCAAAAAACATTGATATTAGATGGACAGCAGAATGAAGTTTAGTTATGTTGTGCCTGACAGAAGAATTTTGATATCTTGAATGTCTTTATTTATAATCTCTCAAATGAAGCATGACTTGAATGCTATAGTAAACTGCTGTGCCATGCATTATTTTAAAAGACATTCTATGAAAGTTTTTCGTACACCTGTGCTTTGATATGTGACACAGAGTGACATTAGGAGAAAAGAAAAAGCCAATCAGACTTCATAGTAAAGTCAGCAAATTTAATAAAGTATGCTAATTTCATAAAGCATTTAAGAAAGCTTTTCCTCTTCTGAATGTTATGATCTCATTCTGTCTCAATCTAAATTTAAGAGTAGAAGAGAAAAATCATAAATTTCTATGCTAGTCTATAGTAAAAGACACAGTTTGGTTCGGGGGAAAAACAAATATCCCACTTACACTTATGAGCAGTAAAGCTCAAAAGTTTAATTCCTCTTATGGAAGAATTAAAAGTACTACAGGAATGGGGAATAAAGATCATGCTAGACCAATAAGAAACTTTTAACTTCTGGAATTTCTTGAATGTTAAGCTTTTCGCTTCTTTGTTGGCAAAGGATGTCTTCCCTTTCATCTCAGGACCACCATTAAAACACCTAACTCATTGCAAGGGACACTGTCCACCTCAAAGAACAGAGTGCTTTTATAGAAAGTTCATTTTAATGAAATCCAAACTACCATTTTCAGAAACTCCAACTATCCTTGCAGTATGCATTTGTAAAAGTAGTACCCTAAGTGTCACATAGCTCAAACACAATGCTGTGTAAAAGCAACATTTTAAGAATGCCCAATGCTACACCAGAGCCTCCCTGGCTTCCTGGTAGCAGATATCTAACAGATTCTTGCTTTTAGAAAGTTCTTTCTAACATAGGACTCATGAGAAGAAATGCAGGAATATGTCCATTTCCATAAACCTTGTGCTCCTGAATATTATTTTTATGCTTCAATATAAAAATCAGAGCATACAGAAAACACCACAGAATTTGGAGAAGAGGGTAGCATATGTGAAAATGAAGATGCTTTTTTGCTAGATCTAATATTTATTTCTTTTTCATCGAAGACTTGCAAGTACTATCCCATATATTCCAAAACCATTCAGAAATATAACACCATCTATTAATAAATTTAACATGTCTCATTATGTAGAAATGATATATTTTAAATTAATATTTCTGAGATGCTGAAAAAGTAATGATTGTGCATAATTGAACTTTGTAGTTCAAGTCCAGCAGAATTGAATAGCTAAATGTTTTGTTATATTATTATCTTGGAAAAGAGTTATTAAACTGTCTCTGTTCCTACTGAGGTACAAAATATATATGGAGACCAACCATTACAAAAGCAAAACGCTTCCTAGAGCAATGAGAAATTTGTAAGAAAACAGCTCTATTCACGTTCATCAGTCTGATATTTAGGGGTTATGGAGAATATTACACTGGATCAGACAAATTCCTCATATGGTCAAGCTTATTCCTGCAAATGTCGACTACAGCTTATCCATGCACTCCAGCTTGCTTGGCCCAGAGACCCTTTGGCCTCTGTCAGTCACTCTTCTTCACATATACATAATATTTTCTCTTGGTAAGTACACATGCACCTCTTGCAGCTTTTCTGGACACTGAGCTGTTTGACTACATTTTATTTAGAATTTTAAATGATTTCTCCACCATAATATAAAAATATGATGTCTGGAATAAAATAAGTAATCTTGAAGTGGAATTTTCAATGGTGATGGAAACCATTTAGGAATCAACCACTTAGGGGTCTTCAAGTGCCTGCTTTAATTATTAACAACTTCACTCTTTATTTTATTAGGTTTCCCCATATTTAACAAATAGAAAGTTTATTTCCTTGAAGAAGACAAATTATACCCCCTTGTATACTAAGGCAGCCCTCTCTGAATTCCACAGGGTTGTCTAAGAACAGACCATTAAACTATCTATAGATCAAATTAAAATAGTGACATTCAAAAGGTGCATGAAGTTCCTCTCGCCCATCAGACATGTATATATTTACACATGTATATTGAGCATACACTATGACAAATAATTCTTATTGCTTAACTGCTAGCATTACCCCCTACAAAAAATGAAATTACATCAACCAAATGCTGAAATTTTATGAAGACTACTGACTTCACTGCACTCTAAGCAGCTGCAGAAATCCATCTCCATACAGATTTCCAAATGCAGGTCTGCAACTCGCAGAACTGATTATGCATGTTTATTTTTTTCATACTATTAGAACAATTCAAAATGCACATACACACAAGGTTTTGTTCAGAAGGAAGCAAAAGTAAACCCAAATTTCCCCAATGAATGCAATGGGTGGAAGGTCTCATTCCAGTTCTTCAAAAGATGCTTCCCAGAGAAAAAGTAAAAGAAAAAAGGGGAGTAAACCCCCTAATCCCCTCAAACCCCAGGTTCACAGAGCATTGAGTAAAGAACTGGCTGAAAGGTGGGGCTCGAAGGGTTGTGGTGAATGAGGCTACATTTTGCTTGTGCACAGTTACCAGCAATGCTCATCAGGGCTCAGTTCTAGAGCCAGTTTTATCAATACTTGTATCAATGTTCAAGATGCAGAAGCTGAATGCATGGTTAGCAAGTCTGTGGATGATTCTAAATTAGGAGGTGCTGTTGACTCCTTCAAGGGATAAGAGGCCTTGCAAAGGGATCTGGATAAATTGGAGCATTGGGTAACCATCAATGGCATGCAATTCGACAAGAATAGATATTGGGTTGTGCACCTGGGACAACACCAGACACAAGTCTAAGTTGGGAGAGGAGTGGGCACAGAGAAGGGTCTGTGGGGTCTGGTTGACAGAGGCTCGACAGGAGTCAGAAGTGTGTGTGCCCTGCCTGGCAGCCAGGAGAGCAAACCACCTCCAGGAGTGCCCCAAGCGTGGTACAACCGGACAGTCAAAACAAGTGATTATCCTGCTGTATTTAGCACCATTGTGGCCTCTCCTTAAATACTGTGTGAGGTTATGGGCCCCATAGTTTTAAAAGAGCATTAGGGTATTTTAATGTGTTCACAGGAGGACACCAAAGCTGTGAAGGGGCTGGCAGGAACATCCTCTGTGGAGTGGCTGAGGGCACTGGATTTGTCTGGTTTGGAGAGGAGGTAGCTGAGGGGTGACCTCACTGCCCCCTAAATCTTCCTGAGGAGGGAAAGTGGTCTCCAAAGTGGGCAGCCACCAGTGTCTGAAGGAGAGCACATGTGCAGTGCAAGTGCCTCTGCCCAGGAGGCCCAGGGACCTGTCCCTCTCTTGCTGGCCATGCACTGGGTGCAGCTGCTGGGCATCTTTCAAAGTAATCTGAACATTCAGACTATGTGAGTAAGGAGAGTTGTACCATACACATTGCTTTGGGTGTAGGGATGTCAGAGGTGAAAGCAAGACTTTTGGTTTCATCTGCATGAACTTTGCACGGAGGTAGAGAGCATGCGGGATTCGGACACCATTCCTTACCCAGGAATAACACATTTGCTTACAATGAGGTCTCCTAATTTCTAGTACTCAGAAAACTGTTCCAGAGAAGCTAATGTTGCAACTCAAACATTTCATTAGAGCTGAAATTTCCATATAGTGTAATCTACCGAGTACCAAATTCATGGGTAAAATTTCACTAAACATGCAGACAGGATAGTTGAGGAAATTTATCACTAGGTAAATGGCTTCCATTATTACTTCAAGAACTAAAATTAATCTCAGTGTTTAGACACAAAACTAGCTTTTATTTGTTGCATTGTTTTAGCCCATGAAAAAAAGATTAGTTCCTAAAAGTAAACCCATCTATAAAAAGATCTGGCATTAAAATGTCAATGCATAAATTCAGTAAACACTGAAGTCAACAAAAACAAAAGATCAAAAATTTAAAACTTTTAAGAATTTCCTAATAGTGGAAAAGTCTTTGCAATATATAGAAGAGAGGTGAACAGCTCAGTTTTCTTCAAAATAAAAAAAAAATATTACAGTCACTTGGAAGATATTCACTCAGGCATAAGAATATGTTGTAAATAAATGAAAAATAAAGATCCTTCTAGTGCCTTAAAAAAACAAAACCAAGCAAACAAAAAACTACCAACATAAAAATACATACCTACCTATAAGACATAATTAAATAAATCCCAAAACTTTTTACAGAGACAAAAGGACAAACCAGTCTGAGAGAACTGACTACCTCAAGATATCCACAGATCTGGACTGGGATTCAGGGTTATTTTTTTTCGTTTGCTCAAAAGAACATAGATAATACTGACAATTGCTCCACATGCGGTCTCATTCACGAATCTGAAGAAAAAACTTAGAGACCATATGAAGCAAAAAGTATTATTGAAAAGGGAATAGGAAGAGGCTCAATATTGATGTTGGTATTAAAATACTAGTATAAAATACATTTTAACTGAGTGTTAGCAACTGAGTTAATAGCAGACGTTTCCCAGGCCTGGAAAAAAAAGGACAGGGGAGAAACAGAAGTAATTTCAAGGGAAATTATCTTTGTTCTAGCTACACTTTCAAAAAAATTTGATTTGAAAATACGAAAATCTGATCTCGAAAAATTGTCTAGTTTTGGCACTTCATGTACTACTAAAACCCATAAGACTGATTAGTGACTTCTACCTAGGAAGAAGGCTGAAACAGCAGTGACTCTAATTTGATTCTTCTATCTCTGATGTAATGAAAAATGCGGTTGCCGGTCTCTGGCATCTGCAGTGCTTCTTTTCCACTGCAGATACCACAAAGCCCTGCAAAGCATTTGAAAGTATAGGTTTGCAATACAGCTGGGCATTAAGCAATATGGTTTTAATATTAATACGACAGTTGTAGCAAAAATCTGCAACCACTATGGCTAAAGTATCAGGCAGAAGTGAAGCAATCACTTAGAGCTCTAGTACACACTGGTAAAGACTGCTGAAACAAATCAGAAGGTCCCTCTGAATATTAACATTAATTAAGTAGGTTAGTGCCTTTTCTTTTGTATTTTTTATTTCCCATAGATCTATAATTCCTAAGTAATCTGGTTTATGCAATGAAATAGACAAGCGAGCAATGAATATTCATGATGGTACACAAAGCAAGTTAATGAGTAAGGCCTTTTGCTAATAACTCTCAACCAGAAATACATGTGAATCTGCCCCAGTTGTTTCTACTCTGTCTAGCAGAGATGTCAGTCACCTGAATCATCTCAGTACATCTTTTGGTTAGCATCCAATTGGCTCAGCTGGTTGTTCATCAGACGCTCAGTGTACAACACAAGTAAGATTGCTTCTGAGAGAAACATGTCTGATCTAGACCCACAAATATTGCACACTCAGGCTCTGAAGAGCTAAGTCAGCTTTGCCTTTCAAACTACCCCAACATGCCTGCCAAGCAGTTTCTATGGAATGTCTCTGTGAGAACACCAATTTCTGTCCACCAAAATATTGCTAAGAAAAAGGAAATGCAATTGAGTAGAGATGGTCCTAAATATCAAACACAGTAATTTACAAATTTGCCATTTCCAATTGTTTTTGTGACAGTATTTTTCCTACTACTACTGATGTGCTATTAAACATATTTAATTTTCTTTTATGACTACTGACAGGCTTATTCCATTGCAGTCAGCAAATACTGGTCTGAAAGAAAATCTACTCTGATTTCCATTTGTGATGCACAGATGCATCCCAAAGTGAAGATAAAAAGCTATTCTCTTTGGAGCAGTATCATCTTAAAGCTTAGGGTACTGCTTTGGTAAAACAGACAAAAATAATTTTAGGAAGGCATTAATTTCTTCTCACCAATTTTCTTAACTTGCTTACTATTGAATGCTTCAGTGTGTGCAGAGTTAGTCTCATCAATCTCATCTAGGATAATGGAAGATCATTACCTCAATAGTTCTCACTCAGGGAAGCATATCCTGAAACATACAAGATAAAGCCAATATTTCCAGGCCTCCTGAAAAAGGGAAATCTTGGGCTTAGCAAGCGGAAAAAACTCTAAATCAGGAAGCATAAAAAGCCTGTTAATTTTCTTAATAATGTGAACTCTGAACATAATGAAAGTGAACCCAGAGCCCTAACACTGAAACGCTTGGCTTCCAGCATATGACTGGAAGGAGATCCTTACACCCAATAGTTAAAACTCTCTGAACAAGAGACCTGGTTTGCAACTGCAGGATTCAATTCCAAATCTAAAACTTTCCTCTGTGGAAATTCTCTGGCTGTACTCATTGCACAAAGTCTCACAGATTCCTCATCTTATGGTCATGTTGGCTGGACACTTCTCACTAAACCATGTGGAATGCTAACATTAGTTTGTTCTTAAGTTGTATCCAGTTTATTTCAACCATTCTTCGTTTTCTGGTATTGTGGAGCAAGTGGTAATGTCAGTAGGTTTCAACCAAGTCTGGCTCTTTCACGAAAATTCCTCCTTGGTTTTAATGGATCTAAGTGGTCTCTTCATAATATTTTCTGATCAATTACCATATTTTCAGGGGAAGTGCTACTTTTTGTGACCTTGAAGCTAAAAATAAAAAAAAAAGGCCAGTTCCAGATGATAAGTCCTTTTTGCCTTCATTGCTATCCCCCGTCAGTCTTTTTCCCCAGTTCTTTTTCCCACCAAGGGGAAGAGGTGGAGGTGAGTTTACAGCATAGTTCTGGTGCTGCACTAAAATGTGTACTGAGTGCCTGTACTGTAAATTAGTAAAAATATTGTCTGCAGGTTCACATTATAGTTATTGTACATTTGATCTCTTTTGTAGAAAAGCACTAAGACTAATTTTAAGTTACAAAATGCAAGCATGTAAATAATCTTGGGGTCTGTTAGAAGTGTTCAAAGAGAGCCTTCACACAAAAACTTCATAACACTGTAGACTCACATTCTTACATAATCTATACTAATTTACTTCTTAGGAAGTCCTGGGAGGGAAACATGGGAGAATCACCCTGTACATCTCCTGTCTGCCTGCCTGGGGAAACTGCATCAGCAGTACTTTCCCTTGCTATGTATGTACAGACGAAAATGGATATATTCTGCAACTTATTCATTGCCCAAGTAATTTCTTTTTAAAACTCATCTTTCAGAGCTTACAAGAAAGCCTGAGAATTTTTAACAGCAATAGTGACAACATAGCTTACCTGTTCTTCTAGGCAAATTTATTTAGAAAATTACACATCAGGGTGGCAGCACTGCACCCTGAATGCTGGTTGGAAATTCTAGGGTAGAATGAATCTTTCTTCACTCTTAAAAATTGCCTGTAATTGTTTCATCACTTGATTATCTGTTTCAGAAATAAGTGAACTTAATTCACCATTTGTGGTCTGAACATGCTTTTCGAAGTTTCCTTTAAACTAATCTGCTCTTTGGACATTTAGCAACATTGTTTTCAGTTTCAGAGAAATTATCAATAGCAACAACACTCATAACAGGTAAATGATTTTCTTCCTAGTCCCACAGTCAACAAGAAAAGACAGTAGTAGCAGTTGGTAAAAACCAGCACTGGATAGGACTTGATGAGAAGCTGTTCTTTGCACTGTTGATTAAGAACAAGGAAGAGGTAAGGGAGAAGCACATATGAGAAAGAAATTCTGTATACACAAGTCCCCACATGAACCTAGTGACTCACATCTTCCTGACTTTGAAGCACTACAGCTCAGAGCTCACAGAATCATAGAGCAACTTTCCCAGTGATGTAGGGAGTAGGTAAAAATACACACCACACAAGATCTGTGCCCACCCAAACAACAGATAAACTCAAAGAAAATATTACCATCAAAATAAAATAAAATTTGAAAACCACCACCTCCAACTCCCGTTACTTCAGGGGTAATTAACTGTCCAGCCTTAACTTGAACTTAATTTTCTGACCAAAATCAGTAATAAAAGTTCTACAGAAAACACAGGTTTTGTTTGGCCTTTCAATAATATCTTCTACAGGAGCAATTTTCTTGGGATAACTGAAGCGTATCACTGGCCTGAAGCAGCTTGTGCCAAGTTCCTTACATCCCCAGTAGGGAACAACTGTGTGGGAGTGAATCCAGAGATAAATATTTGCTTCTAACATTCACAGTAACAGTTTGAGGTAGATGGTGTTGATCATAATTTTTTTTTTCCAACCATCCCTTTATTCCACTCCCCCAGTTATGGACATATTTCTTGAAATGTAGGTTTGTGAGGTCCTTCAATGCACAGAGTTCTATAAAGAGTCTTTGTATTCTAATTTCTGAAAAGCTGGTTTCCAACAAATGAGGAATATTTTCTGATTGCAGATGATGTCAGGATTTTTTGCTTCTCCTAGACAAAATAATACATTCTGCTTTATTTTCAACTAAGTCTGCTATGTCACTCTCAAATGCCAATTTTTTCTCACGCTTTGAGGTCAGTACACATTTAGTCATCTTATACCTGATGTATGGATGTTTGCTGCAACTGTGATAAGTTGAAATGAACATCTGAAATGCATTAAGATGATGACATGACATACTTTTATTCTTGTATATTTTTATATGATGCTTCAGAGTTTGAAGTGGGAGAGAAAAAAAGAAGAGGAAAAATTAAAGGAATTTAGTCAGACACTTGGAAACATTTCTATTACTTGGTGACTTGAGAAGCCACTTTGAGTGTCAATGATAAAGCTTATTCCCTTCTGAAACAGAGCAAATCAAGAACTCTGTCCTGGAGGCAGACTTCACATCATATTTTTTATTTTATGGTTTAGATATTTTGTCTGCAGCTGCACACTGGGTAGCTTTTCATTTTCTACACATGCAAGGGTGACTGGAGAAAAAATCTAGAGATATTCTAGCGGGATTTAGAATCATGTGGTTTTAACATGATTTACTCAAACCCTAAAGTTATGACACCACATTTTTCTTAAGACACATTTCTGCTTAATGAAGTCTCCAGGTGTTGATTCACAACCTTTTTCTCCCCTTCCAAATTCTATGTTTTTGTGTTATGATGAGCCATGAGATTATTAAAATCTTCATCTCTCTGGAGGCTTTTTCTATGGCTGTGTACATTTAAATTCTGAACATTATAAAATAAAAGTTAAAAACAATCTCAAAATCTCATGGTCCTCAAATGTGGTTTTATCAGGCTGTAGTCCTTTACTCTGCCATTCTTAAAAGCCTGACGATATGACAAACTGGACATGCTGTCACAGAACACAGCAACAGACTGCTCTCGCTCATCCCTTGCCATCGAGATAGTGGCTTTAACCACTCAGACTCAAATAACTGCCAAGCACAGGAGTGCCTGACAGCATCACTTTTCAGTCTTAACCTGAGGCAAACCCAACGAACCAAACAGAAAAACATCCTGATTTATTTTAGAAGGATTCCAGACAGCAAGCTGCATCTAATCAAGATGAGTCCAGGTAAAGGCTGACAATTACAGTCTGTCAACTGATTGAGGCTGAGCAGAAAGCTTGTATCCAGATGGAAAAACAAACATGATCACCCTTCTAGCAAGTCAGTACTGGGTTCCAGAGCATGAGGGAGAAATGCGCTAGTCAAATTTGTTGAGATACATTAAAGTACCATGATGAGCAAGAAAGTCAAACATGACATAAATTTAAAAAAAAAAAAAATAAAAAAAAAAAAAAAAAAAAAAAAAAAAAAAAAAAAAAAAAAGAGAAAATAGAAATCTGATTACAAACCAAAATTACATACCAATGAAACCTAGAATAAAAAAGGACATGCCTTGTAAACAAGAGCAGATGAAAAATATAATCAGTGAACTAAAACTGAGATGCAGGATGCTGCAGCCAACTTGGCAGGCAAAGATGTAAACATAGTCTGTTCTGTTTCCAGGTTTCTCATGGGTCTATTACTTTACTCTGATGCTTGCAGGATGAACTCACCTTAGGAAGAAAGTCTGCCATCAGAGATGCTACTCTAGACATGATCCCCTGATGCTTCAATGACTAATATTTTCTTTTTCTCACTATTTTTTCTCCTTTCTTTACACAGAGAGTCTAGCTTCATAAGTAAAAACAACCAAAAACAGTGTCCTAAATGCCTTGATGCTTTTCCCCTTCCTTTTTTTTCCTATGGTTGTTTCTGCCCTTGTTTCATTTGCAGGGAAACAAGCTTGGATACTCTGCAACAACAGCCCCAATTAATTTAAATTATTTGTTCCTCTTTTTACCTCTCAAAAGTAATTTTAACTTGCAAAAAGAACTGGCAGACTATTCGAAAGCCTCCAAAAAACCCTCTACAATGGAAAGAAAAGTGTACGAGATGTTGTTAGAAATAAAATCTTCATTTCATATATAAGAATTGAGAGAATGAAAATATTTTTCTTCCTCTGTCTTAGGCAAGGGACTTAAATATTGGTATTGAAAGCTTTCTGCAATGAGATCACACTAGGTAAGGTCTCTATAGTTTTATTATCATTCAACAACTTAGCTTTGCCCAATGACAATTTTTTAAAATACCTTTAAAAATGTATCAATGAATTCTATTTTAGTTATCAACTAAAAAATATTAACTTCTTCCTAAATCTTTATTGAATTAAATTGATCCAAATTTTGTTTCACGTGTATTTTTTAATATACATATATGTATATATAGGCATGAATAAAAGTTTTGGTACCTTGGAAGTTCAGTAATGCAGTTTTCAGGTAAGAACTCTCATCTGAAAAAACTGATTATAAAGATATGACCAATTGAATCAAACATTTACACCTTCTAGGGCACTTTTTATCAGGATGTAGTGATAGATGTCACATTTATATTCATGCCATATGATTCTACATATGTCATAGTATAAAGCACTTCAGTAACCCACTATTTACAGAGAGAAGAGAGAAAAATCACAGGATACAACAGTTGCGGTTGTTTAATGTCTGCTCACAAAGTCATTGTAGTAATTATTACATGTGCCACTTCTGTTAAAAAAAATGAAGAGAGAGAGCAGAGAGGAGGGAGGAGAGTGGGTAGAGAAGACACCTCGTACATTTGACCTTAATGAGGCAGGCTATGAATACTCATAATGATTTCTCAAACTGTTTGAAGATGAGCAGCTTGAGGCAAAAGAATTGTACTAGAAAGGAGATAGGCTAAGTACCACTCAAATGGAGTCATTATGCTTGCAGCTATTTGGATCCTGAAATGAGATAAAAGCTGCATCATGGAGGCATAAAGACTTCAGGACCAATAGAAAGAATTAACTGACATATCTTCTGGTAAAATACATTATGAAACCTTTCAGTTCTACTTTGCATCAGTAGTCTAAGTGATGAAGCAGTAGAAACAGCAGGCTGTGATTCTCCTATGCTCAGCTTAAAGCCTCAAGCAACTCCAGGAGTGCTGATCTGCCTCTCCCACTGACATCCCTTACAGCCATTAGAATAAATAACTGAGCCCTTATGGTCCCTCTGCATTGTTCCTCTACTTGTTCCTCACTCTAAAAATTCTTACAGGACAAATGCACAAGGTAAGATCTTAATAATCTTACTCATCTGACACTTTTTCCCCATCCTCCTGGTACCAAACAGAGAAAAAGAGAAACAGGAAAAACAGGGAGTAACCAACTTATTTCTTGTCTGGCTCAATGGAACTGAAACTAAATCTGTCAGAAGAAATGGAGTCAGGCCTAGTGATTCAGAAATATACAAAGCATGGAATGAAGCTGCAATATACTCAAACTTTGCACTAACAAATTTAGGATATTAAGATATTTTAACAAATAAAAAAAAAGAGCAATTCTTTCCACTACAGCTCTAATGACAATTAAGGAGAAAATGGGAAAGGTTAAACAGGATACTGAGAGAGCAACCCTCCAACTTTGGGAAAAACAGTTTGAATTCAGAATCTGACTTTGCATTGTGGACCTGCTTCTGAAAGAGGGTAAGATCTTGGCCTTAAGATGACAGAGCTTTGAAAGAGTTCCCTGTTCACCTTAGCCACAAAAGAGGCTAAACTGAAAAGCAGTCTAATGGTTAGACATTATGCCACACCACAGCATCAAGGAATACTTCCATAAGTACATTAATTTGAAAAGTTCCAACTTTCTACCTCTAAACATTTCCAATATTGCTTTAAAAAAAAAGAAGAAGAAATAAAAAAAAAATTTAAAAAAAGATTTAAGAAGCAAAATAAGCTTCTGAAAATTGATATAGTTCCTATAGATAACTATTTGGAAAACTGCGCAACATGAACAGCAATGCCTTAGATTTTGAAAAGCTGTTTTATTGCAACAGAAATAGATAGTTTGAATGTGATATCTCAAACATCTTCATTGACTATGAGGGCATAAAATATAAGTGCTTGGTTCCTCTTCACTATCAGAACACAGCTCTGCGTACAAAGTTTATTTGGAGAAGGCAAGGACAAGAGAATCGGAGGAAGGAGCTCAGGGATTTCTTTGACATTAGAGTAGTTTGTAGAGACCATGAACTGCTGTGGGGAGCACATGCAATTACGTATTTCTGACTTTGGCGGTACTATTGAATCACCAGCACATCTTACAAACCAGGATCATTTCTAGTTACCACGGCAACATCTGTGAAAGGGAGGTCGTATCATGACACTCGCCAGTTTACTAAATTAAGACACACTGAATTTGGGTATGGATTATGCCCAGAAATATGTCCAGACAGCTGTCTACTGTACACAATTTTCACTCTCTCGCTCTTTTTATTTTTTTAAATATTTTTTGGTATATTTGCATATGCTAATACTTTCTGACTGTAGACTCCAGGGGTGAAATGCTGATATAATGCTGAAATGATGAAATTTGTGGCTCAATATTTGTGATACAGTATATTAAAGGGCTAAAGGAATAATTTCTCAACAAACAATTTCGGTGACTTTTCGGGATATTGTCCTTGTCCTGGAAGGCTTACAGTCAAGTGAGAATGCATCTTACTATCCAACATTTTGCACCAGCAAAACTATACTACAGTAATTGTGAAAGTAGTACATAGCTGTTAAGCCACCTTGTCTTGCAAAGATTGATATTAACTTTGTCAATAACCCTAACTTTGCGGACTTGCTTTGTCTAGTAATGGAACTAGCAAGTTGCACTATACATTTTTAGTCCTTAAAATATTCTCTACTTGTTAGCTTTACCTGAATGAAAGAAGGCATGTTGAAAATGTGTATTAGTATCTTAAGTAGTAACTTAATATAGAGATGCTTGGTTAACATAATGGGAGAATAGGAACATTTATATTTGACTCATACTAGAGAGGAAAATATAGTCAAGGACATCTCTATTAAAATAAAATACCACTACCTTGCCATATGAGGCTTTTTTTTTAGATTTAGTATACTCCACATACCAATCACTACAGTTAAATCTGTAGGTTACTTACTTTTATGTTCACAAAAAATACTTAATTGTAATTCAGCTAGTTTAAGTTTTTTTCAAATATAGTTCTAGCAATACCATAGATCTGCACAAGTTGGATACTAATTTTTTTGAGAACTTTTCTCATATTCTAGCATGCTATAGTGCTTTCTCTTATATGACAAGATATGTATCATTGCTACAGAGCTCTACAGAACTGTGTTATTGATGAAGCAAAGTCCTCAAGTAACCTCCTTCCCTTCACTAGTATGCACATGGCTGATAATACCCTATATAGATACAGAAAAAGATTTAAGGTGTTGCGAAATTTCTATAATTCTAAAATTATAACTATTTACCCTCCAGTCTTAGTGCCTCAGATGACCACTAATTAAAAGAAAAAAAACCTGTGACAGCTGCAATGTATAGACAGTACACAGTATGTACACCGATGATGAGCTTTACTCAGCTGAGAACAACTGTCAGTTTTAGAAGCAGAGATTAAAATTACTTCCCATCAATTTTCACATACCTCTTGCAGCCATTTTCATTGTAATGAAGAGCTAGGTTTTTATTTTTAAAATGGCAAAATTTATATAGATACGAGTGCAAATTGCCTTTTTCTTGTAGCAAAGAGCTGCTGATGAGAGCGATTCAGTTAAAACAGAAAACTGCATTTTTCCACAGCATGTATCGTATTCAAATGAAGGGTATGAGAGTTAACTCATGTATTCTGGTGTTCATGATCTCCTTGCACTGGTTAGGAAAAGGTCACATTTATGTACTCTGAAATTGTTTTGTAGATGAGAAATGTTAGTAAAATAAAATTATTACTTTTACTTATCTCTTTTTTTTTCCCAGTGCTGAGAAGCTACCAGGACCTTCTGCTGTATTTTTATATTTAATGTGAATGAGCAATGCTGCAGCACTGGATGGGTGTACTTTTCTGTGCCTGACACCACTAGGGTGGTATATTTTTAATTTACAAAATTACCCTTGAAGAGTACCCAAAATCTATAGCTAGCACTAAACAGAGCAGTTCTGAATAGCAGAAATCACTTAATGACACCATTCTTGGCCTTGTTTCCTTCAGTGCCTGCCCAATTAGTTACTGATGCTGTTAAGGGTACTAGCTATGATTTTAAAAGCTCTGAATGGCTCAGCATCTGAAAGTTTCCTTTACACCTGTGTCTGAGAACAGACTGGTTGGCCTGTCTCTCCAGTTCAAATAGGATCAACAGCACTTCCAGGTCTTAGAACAGGCTTCTTTTTAGGTATGCATTTATTATACGAACACAGACATTAATGGCAGCATGGAACAGTGGTATTCTGGTCTCCAACAGGCTGTCTACCTATGAGCACTTGATCTGGGATTTGCTGCATGTGTCATCCATGCCTCCCCCTCTGTCCCATGCAAGTTGGATGAAACCCATCCCACAGGGCCAGATATATCCAGGTTTCTGCTTCCAGAAGAGTTGTGGGAACTTCAGCACCTGTGATCTCTAAAAAGTCAGAGACACCGTTTCAAGCTATGATAGTGCCTTCACCTTCATGTTGCGGATGATGGAGTCTGAGGACAGGCACAAGGCCAGATTTCCAATGCTAACAGGATGAAATTCAAATTTGTTATGCAGACATTTGGGGAAAGTCAGAGTACATGTTTGTTTTATCAGCTACCCAATATTTCATATCAGAAAAAGTGCTGAGACAACTGCTATGCATCAACAGAACAAAGAAATAATATATTCTGAATGCAGAAAATTACCGTGTTTTTCATTACCAAATTTTCCTGCCTCAGCATGGCAACACAGATGACTAAGATAGGATACTTTCTGTGAGAATACAAAGCTAATCTTAAAAGCATGAAACAATACACCCAACAAAACCAATATAAGTTAATATATATATTATCTCCAGAGTTTAACTGGTGACGTAGAAAGACATATCTAGTTTAAAAGACAGACCACACAATAAAGAAAACTCAAACGTTTATTTCTTTTGTAATTAATTTCTATTCCCTGCCTGTCGTGGTTAGCTGCCTTCTACAATTCTCCATGAACCACAGATACCATTGAACTCCACATGTTGATATACAACAGTTCTGGTAAATAGCCATATCTATCTAATTTTTGTTTATTTTAAATCTTTTTTTAATGACACAACACTGAGGATACAAAGACCTATTAAGACTAATAGGTGTAATTCAAAAAGCTTATTACATGGACTAACTAGTGCCTTGCTCAAACTATCCCGAATGGTGACTGCAGATGTGATGATCTCTCTCATGAAAAGTTCTTAGTAATTGTTTTTCCTTTTACAAGAAATATGAATTATGAACAGCCTCTTTCTTCTAACTACATTAAAAAAAAAACCCAAAACAAATCCCACAACCCTCCCCCCACAACCGAATTAATAAATACAATGCAGTTACCTGTCATGTTGCAGTAAACTTTCAAAGGTCCCAGTGTCCCACTGCCATCTGGATCTATCCAGTAGTAATTTGAAGTTTTGCCCAAGTGTTTGTATGCTTCACAAGAGAGTTCATAAATAGCTGAAATGAAACAAAACAGAGCAATAAAGATCTTCATAACCTGTGGAAAAAAATCCATAATGACACGGAATTGATCCTATCTATCTGTAAAGAAATATACCTTTGATACTAAAGTGATGTCACTGATGCTCGATTTAGCAGAGGGGTTCGTCTCAATTTTTTCTTGAATACTGCTTTCTATTTCAAGTCATAAAACTGCTTGTCTAATTGTGTTATGATGACTAGCTCAGATGTAATAATAAGTGTTGTAGATAGAACCTTTTCTAGTAATTCTCATATTTTCTTAGAAATGCATGATTTTTTCAAAATTATGTGCATTAAATATGAATAAATAATTTTATACTAAGAAAAGGTAAAACTGATAATTTATATAAATTGGTGTGCATATATATATGTAAATAAATTGTGAATTATGTAAATATTTTCCCATGCAATTCTTAAAAAAAAGGAATGTGTAATGTTGCTTGGTTTTTTAAGGACCAGATGGCAAAGCTTTTTTGTTTGGAATCAATCAATCAGCTGCTAAAAGAAATGAAATGTTTGTTTAACCAGACTTCATATCCACTCTAAAAATTCATCTAATTTTTTGGCAATTCTTGCAAGCAATCTCCTTGCTAAGACTGGCTTTATTTCAAATGTCCATAAGGACGAGCTGTTTTGCTGGGCTCTGATGATGATGAGTGACTGATCACACACACATTTAAAGACCTCTAACCAAATACCAAAGCATGGGAAGTAAAATGGAATTTAAAAAAATTAAAAAATCAAATTTTGATGTGGCATGAATGCAAAGCTAAAGGCTATTATCTATCAATAATTTCCTTGTGATGCTACAACAGAAAGAATTTCCTGGAGAGTTTTATGTGTTTATTAGAGGATATAAAGTCAATTTTATACAAGTAGATGACACTTTAATTAGATCGTGAAACATTCTGAGCCATTTCCCCTTTCTCCACAAACAAAGATCAACATATTCTTCCATTATCAAGGAGTCTCTCTGTCTGTTTTCAGACACTTCATACAGAATTCATAAGGATTTCATAACCTATTTTGTTCAGAAGTATTTCCCTCACTCTACATGCTACCTAAAACAAGTCATAAAATACTAACTCCACCAACGCATGATTGTTGTGACACCAAGTGGCAAATTCTAATGGATGCACTCCAGGTCAAGTAAAGAAGATAAGAAATATTGTTTGTGATCTCACTGAAATTTTGTGTTTTCATTTTCTAAACTCTTTCAGAAAACCAGGGGAGCTTTGTCTCTGGTGACCAGACTTTTATGTAAGGTTATATGACATTTTCATCCAAGTTTGTTTCTTTCGAGAACATAGGCCAGTATTTGTATAGAAATACTGCTACAACTCAGAAAACAACATTAAAGAGTGTTATATGGAAGTAAAACATTTTTATAATAAAATGGGGGTTTAGATACAACATTGTTCTTTCTGTTCTTCTGAAATGGCTGGTACCTAGTTATTAGTTTTAGAGCACAGAAAAAGTTGATTTTTCATAAGCCAGCTTTGTTAAACTTCAACATTATGTTGAACACTAAATAATAGAAATTAAGATTGTTGTTCAAATGAAGACAAAAGAGTGGGATATTCTAAATAAACTGAACTTGTGAAAAGAGTTCTTACGAGTGTGCAATAGGTGTCTGGGAGGTATTATGCATATATATAGAATGCTAGAACTATTAAGGTTGGAAAAGACCTTTAAGATCATCATGTGCAACTGTCAACCTATCCACCACCACCATGTTCACTACTAAAACATGTCCCCAGAGTGCTGAATCCACAGGTTTTGTTGAGAAGTTCCAGGGATGTTGATGCCACCACTTTCCTGGGCAGTCTGTTCCAAAGCTTCACAGCCCTTTCTGTGACTCTAAACCCCCCGAGGACAACTTGAGGTCATTTATGCAGATGCATAAAGATCTTAAATATGGGAATGAACAAAAATTAAAAGATAGGTTCCAGTGTAATGAGCAGTAACACAAATCACTCCACAGGAGCATAGGAAGAAAATGAAGGGACAAGTGAATTTCGTATACTGACAAAATAAGCAGTAATTATGGTGCAATAAGAAACAGCAGTCATGTTCTGGTGTATGAAGACAATTGATGAAAGAAAGAGATCTTGGGCTTTGGATGGCAAAGGGTAGCCACTTATATAAACAAAAGGACACAAGCAGCAAGCACCAGGCAGAAGGCAACACTGAAGGGGAGGAAAGTAAGACCTGATACCAAGATGTCAAAGTAAATGATGACATAGAAAGGAAGACAGCACAGGACCACCTTCTAAGCCACTATTTGCTTTTGTAAATGTTACACGAAAAGATCAGTAGTGTGCAAGACAGAAAGAGAACAGGCAAAAATAGAAATTAAGGAACTAAAAGAAAACCTAGAGTAGATGAAAAGACAAACATTTAAGGAATGTTGTTTTGAAAGTTGCCCAAGCACATTAAAACAGAGAAAACGAAAACAGAGTACAAAGAAGAGACCATGGAACAATCAAAGCAGCTTAAATGAGAAAACTAACAAAGGTTACAATAAGAAAGAAAAAAGCCTAACTGAACTAAGAAAAGGCAAGTAAGCAAAATATAAGAATTGGATATAAAGTTTACAGTGTTCACAGGTAAATTAGGAAAAATGGTTTCATATATCCACATAAAGAGGCAGGGGGAGAGAGGGAAGGGCTTTGTAGTGCTGATTTCATCTGGAAGATAGGAAAGAAAAATAAACAAACAAAAAACGTGAAAGAACTAAAGGCACAAGGGCAATAGATTTTTGCTTTACAAGCTAGTAGAAGTGAAATGCCAAGAACATATATTTGCTTTCTTGGTAGCTGGTCCAAATACACAACATATGTAGTCTTAAGGGATTTCAGAATAGCATTAAACCTCAAAATCTTCCAAGCCAAATGTGAAATTCACATGCATCCTGACGTCCAGATAAGATATTTCTAGCATAATAAATCCAGTGATTGGTTTGTTAGGGTTTTTTAAAAGGTCACTTATATCCTGTCTGAGAAGAATAGGGGGGAAAAACCCTCCCTACAAACTGCTTTTTCATTCTTTACATGCTTTCATGATGCATCAACAATTGTCTACTAAGTCACAAGAGGTGAAAACCTGGTCAGAACAGTGATGCACGATCTTAGAGTCAGGCAAAAGTATGCAAAAAAGGAACCAAAACCAGAAAGAGAAAAGCACAAAAAAATGCAACAGTCTAACCTCCCGAATAATGCAGATCAAACTGAGACCACCAAATACATTTCATGATAAAATACGAAAGGGTTTTTCTGTGTTCTAACAAGAAAATAAAAAAGTTTTAAAACAAAAAACATTTAAAATAATTATGAATTTTGGTGTGAAGCATCAAGCTTCTCTAAGCTTCTTAGTCTAGGCAGAAAAATCCAGTCATTTTAATTAGCTAACAAAAGCAACCACGAATGCATTTTGAAGTTCACCATTGATTAAGCTAACATTCACAACAGTGAATTAGAGTGAGTATGGCTTGAGGAGAAAAGTATCTTTACTTAGAAAAGCTTGATTAGGTAAGCATAATAAAGGAGAACAGCCTAGAGTGAAATAAAGACAACAAATCTTATAGCTACACAAACCTTAAGAGCATTTTCATTGCTGCATTTCTTCACCGGTTTTGAACACCAAAGGGGAGGTGTTGATGGATGGAGAAGATAAACACTCATTTCCGAGTTTTTAGGATCCTCTATTTTAAACATTAGAGGGAAAGCAAATAGTTCAGAAAGAGTTTACAGAATAGCTTTTTTCAACTCGACTTAGTCAAAAGTCGGAAAGAATCAACACCTCCTAGATTTCAGTGGCTCTTAACTGATTGAGGGAAGCAGATGTTCTCACTCCTGTTTTACTTTCTGACTGTTGTAAAGATCAAGGGATAGTTGCCCTGCACAGGTGGCACAGCTGCTGACTATCTCTGAAAAGCAGAATAGCTGAATGACAAAAAGGATTTAGAAACTCTGTGGCCCCATATGATGTTCCCATAAAATTTCATTAGCACCTTGGTGAACTACAGTTTTTCCATCGCTATGAAAAAAGGCAGCTTTAATTTTAGGGCTGACAAACAGCCTCCCTTTACAAATGCAAAACTCATTATAAATAGATTATCTAGCACGACAGTCTGCACTATGTGACTCAATGAATATGTTACAATATGTTTTGTTTCTGTCAGTGAATACAGTTGCTGCAGGGAATAAACTCCTTTAAACACCTGCTAACATAGGAGTAAATCTCAGCTTTATAGGAACATAACAAAGGTGTAGATACAGAAAAATGGATGGAATTAAATGACAGCAAAAGTGACAAAAACAGGCAGTGCATCAGATCCACAAAGTCCAACTATATCTCTCCAGCACTTTCAACTTCTTGGAAAAATATTGAAAGCTAAATAGTCTATGAGGTGCTTGGGTTTATGTCACTCAAACTGGTCTCAACTCTTCAGCCCGGAAAGGACTGAAAGTACAAACATACAAAGAAGGGGGAAAAAGCTCCAAGCTTACTCAAGAAATAGTTGTACACTGAAATGTCATACCCGAAGTTTATTTTAAAAGAATAAAATTAAGATTTGTTGCTTTGCTATACCATAAATTCAGAAGATAATTAGAAAATGGAAGAAGTTAAAAAATAAAATTTTATACATCAATACATGTACACTGTAAGTTCCTACTCTGTTAGCAGAATTTTCTCTCTGTGCAGATCCCCATTAATCCTATACTCACCCCTTACTCATCCCAATGCTATATGGTGGATAAATGATGCCTTACAATTCTTTTAAGATAGGTTAAGAGAACTACATATTTCACTAGTCAAAGCAAGATATATATGAGAGAAAAAAAATACCTTGTATTCCATATTCCCTTTATGCTCTGTATTCTGACAGAAAGAACACACAAAGCTGCTGGGTTCCTGTTCTGCCTCAAGTATATTAAAGAGTTTTTTAAAAGCTCCGCAAAAAGCCAACATGATGCAATACTACTTCAATGTTCTTGTTATTCTGTAGGACAATGTCTGCAGTGGTCAGAACCAATCCTTATGTCTGCCAGTTTTTTCAAGTCTGGATATAAAAAATCTGCAGTTTGGAACTCGTTATACCACTTACAATGTCTAAGAATAGGAAAAGTAAAATGAAGTAAAAAATTCAGTCTACCCTTATAATTAACTTAGAATAAGTATATGTGCTGTTAAAGTCAGATGAAAATAAGTGTGAACAAGTATTTACTTTTACATTTCACACTGTGAGAAGTAGCCCTTTCAGATATGACTTTGAGATGAGATGTTTTCTGAAGCAGCTTTTACCAGGTTCCCAGACGTTAGGGGTGCACTTGCACATTTGCTGTTGGAAAAGAAAACATGGTTGGAAACTTCTGCTGAAAATTCCTGGGTTTGCCCTCTCCACCTTTTTAGGCCACCAGAATTCAGAAGCTCACAACACCTTCAGTTATGAGAGCTGAAGCCAAAAATTAATTACAAAACAAAACCCAAGGAGAATCAGCCACCACCAGCAGCCAAAAAAAACTCATCAGTCCAGCTGGAACAGATGGAGGAAACTAAAGCTGGGGAAGAAACCATCACCATTCTGATATTGAATAACATATGTATCTAAAATTCTTTGAGCGATTTCAACACATATCTACTTATCCTTCAAAGCGTATGCAGACTCATCTGAAAAAGAGCTCCAAAACGTTAAAAACAGTTAACACATTCTGATCCTACACAGGGAAGATTCTAAGGCAACCAAGACCTCTGTTTTAGGACTTTTTTCTTGCGGTTTTTACTTATTACACAATAAGCTTAATGCAAAAAAAAAAAGAGAAATAGAAGAAACACCTGGTTTACTTTCTTCATACTGCCAAAGTGGCCTTTTTTAAAGTCCTTCTTGATTTGAAAGTATCTTGAAAATATTTGCTAAAATAACACCCCTCCCCTAAATAAAATGCGGCAGTGAAACAAAAAAAAAAAAAAAAAAAGAACCTAACTGAAAAAAAAAAAATTGTCTTGCCATGCCAACAATAGTTCTTCATGGACTCTTAGAAAGAGCAAGTCCTCCACGACCAGAAGTTGGATCACCACAAGGCACACCACCAAATATCAGGTACTTGCAGTTAGGATGCCCCTTGCAGAGGAAACAGCTCTTTCAGTCAAATACAGGGCTCTAGTAAGATAAAGCTGTAAGACCTGCAAGGCTCCTGGCCCTCACAATGCAGAAGCAGCTGTGGCTGCTCACAGTATGCTCCCCTGGACAGGCCAGAGCAGGAGGAATATGCCAGCACATTCAGCTGGCTGCAATACTGAGTTTCTGTGCCCAGTCTATGGGCACTTGGAAACTGCACCTGGATGTGTCAGCAACTGCAGTGAAGTTCATGTCCAGGAAGAAAACTGAGCTTCTCAATGAGCTGCAGCTTTACGCACATCCTAAATATGGTATGTACATAAATGGTGCATAAAAAGATTAATTTTGACATCTGAAATGGATCTACTGTGATGCCTAAGGGAATTCCATAAATTCCTTTCTGAAGAGATACAACTATTCTAGATGCAGTTACAGCTCATTCAGTTACAACCAAATGACTTTCCAGGTAAAAAACAAGGAATAAGGAAGTGTCCAAATGTGACATTCCCTTGCCAATGCAATATCACCTCATTATTAAAGACGGTGGAAAACAGAAATCCTGCTTTTCCTGATTTCATGTATAACTGAAAATTTGAGTAAAATAAAACCTCTAAAGCCCTGAGACTAATACAATTTGTGAGCTCATGTTGCGTCTGCAAGAATACTAATTTTACTCTGGTCTTAAAGAAATGTTGCTATCCATGAACAGCCACTCAGCAAAAAATGCAATTTCTACATTTAAGTGCCATTAAATAATTGGTAAATTTCACTGTATATAAGAGAATTGGAGAAATTTGGAAGGTACCATGAAAAAGTCCACCAAATCACAGCTGTATATGACATGGCACATGCTTTAGCCACTGATTTTTCCAGCTGTAGTAAAACCCACATCAAGCACTATTTCTCTGCCATGACTAGGTTACCGCCTCAGCCAGAAGTTGAACAGAGCTACTGCAGTCCCAGAAGTACAAGCAAAAACAGCCCCTGGTACCTTCAAATACCTTCCCAGTGAAACTGAGATGGGCTTGTTTTTTTCTGGGTTACCTTTGTTTTACAGGCCCCTGGTTTGCTCTCACAGCTAGCTAGGACAAGCACATGAATTCTAAGAGCTGAAAGCTTCATCCTTTCACTGTCCCCACATGAAATTAGCAAGAGTCTTTCCCACACCACACAACTATTTTACTCATGACAGTTCAAATACAAGCTAATTTAAAGCCCAAGGGTCCAATTTTGTTACCCTCAACATCACAGTATCAAATACTTCATTATGCTAGAAGATTATTCCTGGAAAAGGTAGTTCACTTACTTAAACTATATTTGAAAAAATCAGTGCTGAGATAAAAAGCAGGATCTTTTTTTGTGGTCATAATTAGTACAACAACAGAATGCCATGGCTGTGGTGAACCTCAAAGATAATCTAATCCACCTCCCAAAAAAATCCACTTATCGGTATCATTCCTTACATAGTCCTGCTTAAAATTATGTAAATTCCTCAGCACAAGGCAGCCCAGAGCTCCACCAGCCCTTCACATCAGCATTTGTCCCACCCTTTGCAATGTGAGGCTGTTCTTCTGCAATTTAAACTCATAATTTCTCTTTCTATTCACAATTAATTTAGAGGATAAGTTAATGCACTCCTCCTTGCAGCCATCTTTTGTCTATTTGCAGACATGAATCTCTTCTCTACATTAAAATGGCCAAGTTTGTTCATTTTGACCACTGGTCTAGGCGCTAAACTATTCTTCTCTGCACTGTCTAATTTTTTCATGAAGCTCAGCATATGAAAATGGAAAATGATCAGCACAGCCAGATTAATTTGCACAGTCCACAAGTTATACTTCTGTCAATTCATCCCTAAACATTTCCTTTATTCACAAATCATAAGCAATGAACTACAAGGCAAATCAGCCATCAATAACTCCTATTTCTACAAAACTGAGTTTAAAAAATCCAAACACAAATCAGCTGTTTCCCTCAACCATTCTTCTACAATTGGTTAATGCCTCCAAAACATAGTCCTTCCCAAGGCTCAGTTGCTTTGCAACTCAAAACCCATAAAATAGCCACCCAAAGGAAAAACATTCTTATATTCTGAATATACATATAATAGTATACATATAATATATACATATAAATCATGCACTATATTAACAAAAAACATTGTATAAATAGACAGCATAGTTTTTTTTCTTTTTTTTTTGTAATTAATAGGGAAGGTAAACAAACAGAGGGAATCTTCAGTCTTTATGTCTGGACTGGTGTTGATTTCTGTTCATAGCTGCACTGGCTGTCATGCCACTAAAACTTTCCAACAGCAACGGTCCTTCGTGACTGAGCATAAGCCTTCTTCACACTGCCAGTGATCTAAGCTTCAGCCTTCTAAAAGCACACTCTCCCGCCTTCTAAAAGAACACTCTCCCTCTGCCTTCTACGGTGAGCTAATGAACTTAAAAAGTGTTCTCATCATTAGCACAATATCCAAACATGCCCCATAGAAACAGAAAGGAAATTAAAAAGTAGTAAAAATAAAAATAAGATATATGGAAACTTCCAGATTTTGTATCAAGTTTACTCTAGGCTCAGTTATGCCAGTACTAAACATTGCAATTACCATTGAGGTAAAAAGGGGAACAAAACAGAGGCTTTGCCTTCAGAGAAAGAGAGGACAAGTTTGTTTGCCACTGGGATAATAAAGAAAATTACTGCTATAGGGGTGAAACATGCAATTTAAGCTACTGCACAGTAGCTCAACCCAGGAATTTGCTATGAATACAGAAAAAAACCATCCCATTAATGGCAAAATGAAAGGTGCTTCTGTTTCTCTCTCAGCTTTGTTCCTTGCTTTGGGCTGGGAGAGGGGGGCAGAGAGAAATTAATTTAAATCCAAATGGCTGAACCAAAATGGATTTTTAAACAAATTTAGCAGTGATTTTAAATTACAAGCCATAGATTAGGCAATTAGCATCTTTGTAACAGTGTCAGCCTACAGACATCACAAGAAAGACTAATTAGACACCAATTTTTAACAAGGTGCTTTTGTGAATTAAGTCATCCAAGGATACACAAACACAAAAAAACCCCAACCAACCAACCTAAAAAAAGCCTCCAAAACACATCCAAAACCAAAAACCAAGCATGAGTTCGGGATTGAACTAAACACCCTTCAGGATGGAAATATTTGAAAGGGAGAACTTCAAATTATGTCAAACATCTCCACATATGGCATAATTTAATTTTAAATCTGAATAGTCTTGCACATTTTTGTAGCTGTAATTCATTACTGTGTCCTGCATCTGAGAGGGAAGATTGTCAGAGGACCTCAGATATTCACCATACTTGTGCTGGTCTTACACTGGACCCAGCCACAGAAAGCTTCAGAGGTGCCTGGAGCTTGTTTGAGTCTTCTGCAGGTGGCAGGCAACAGGAACACTGCCAATATCATCTTGTTCCCTTCTTCCTCTTATCCATCTCTTCCAAACAAAAGGCTTCAAGGTTGGTATAAAAACAATTTTTGAAAAATCCATACCAGCGAAGAAAAAGTATGAGTTCTACTCCAATTGTCTCTTTGTATTGCCAGGGAAATGGAAAGGAGAAGAGACAAGGTACAAGCCCGGATCTACAATTTCCCAGCTACGCAATACAGATCCTTGGTTACTCTTTACAACGAACGCAGACACACAAGAGAAAACCTCAGCAAATTATACAAGGGCCAAAGCAAGGGATATAACTCTGGTGAAGCCAGAGGTCAAAAGCACAGATTATCTGGAATCTTATTTTACCACAAGGTATCTGTAATGGTTACAAATTGCAAAGACAGAGAATAAACCAAAGGATTCTCCTTCACCAAGTATACACTGGTTCTTTCCTGCCATGGATATCAGAGCATTTGCTCTCTTTTCAGACCTGAACTTCCTACTCAATGTTAAATAATGCTCAGATCAACATGGAGATATTCTCATTATACAGCTTTGAAAGAGACAGCAGTGTTCAGGGGGTTTTTATTCACAAATATTAGTATTCCTAAAATACATTACTCCCATGCTCATTTATAGGACTGCAATCCAGTTTTCTTTTTACTAGCCCGAACAGTTGTTGTAATTTTCACCATTTGCTGCCTTTCCACATCCCAGATCCATAAATATTTTTGTATCTGACCTTCTTATAACCAGCAATCCCGTGAAGGAAAATATAGTAACTTTCTTGGCTGCACTTACTGAATACAAGATATAGCTCAAGTTTCACTTGAGTGAAACTTCAAGTTATTGGGGAAAAAAAAAAATCCCAAACAAACCAACAAGTGGTCAAATAAATTAAGATTTCTTAAAAATCCCAATTTAAAAGCTTATGTTTGAAAAAAACCCAAACACTAAACCACAGAACAGTAGCTTGCTTATAAAACCCCTGCTATACACACAGACTGACAGACACCTAATGGAATAGTGGGTTTTCCAGAGGATCTGAGCATCTATTTCCACAAACAGAAAATAACTAAAACATTATGGAAGCAAAAGTTCATATCAGCATTTACATTATCTCAATCAAAATGTCCTCTATCAACATGACACCAATTTAGAAGGAATGCATCACGTTTGTCATTTCCATTAATCACTAAGCAACTTGCAATGCCAACAGAATTCAGCCTTTTTAACTGACATAAAATTATCAACAGAAACATCTGCTCCCTGTCCCTTTTTTTCATGCTTTCTCTCCAATGCTTTCAAATGGGAATGACTGAATGACTGTGTCCTGCCAACTTACTATAAATCATTTTTACGTCTTTTTCACATAATGTGTGAGCTGTGAAATTGGTAAGATGTTAGATGGGTACCGTGGGGGTTGCCCTTGTTGGCACACATTCTATTTTGTCAGTATCTGTTTCAATAGCAACACTGTAGCATATTAATTTAGACTATTTACTGAGGGGATGAGAATATGGAGAAAGTGTTAGGTCCTGAAAAAAAACACCCATCTGCACACTTACAGAAGAGCTCAGAGAACCAGTGGCATGGAAGAGGTCAGAATAATACCCTGGGCTGCTCCCAAGCCCACCACAGGAACCATCAGTCCATCCAAGGCCCATAAGCCCAGAAAGGGACCCAAATCAAGGATGCACACAAGCAACAAGCAACCACAGCCTCAGCTCCAGCGTGTGGGTGATGGGAACCCATCACCGTGAGTCACTGGTAGCAGCACCTTTCACACTAAGGGAGTTGCATCCTTGGAGGGGGACACATCATGGGATGCACTGAAAACATAGCTCAGGATTGCACAGGACTTATGGGATATTTAAGGATGGAACTAAAGGTAGGAAAAGGGAGAGGGCTAGGCAATTTAGAGGAGGGAAGAAGGCGGATAAAGAAAAGAGGGGTAAGTATAAATAGTGGTGTGGTAAGTATGCTTGCCTGGTTGCATCCTCCATCTGATCAGCACAGTATATTCTGCTTTCTTATTAAATTCCTTTCAAAATCTTTCCTGGGCATGACGTTCCTGTGTGCACACGTGTGCGAGTATGCAGCTGTGAAGACTGAGTGAAGAAGAAAATAACCAGAGCAATGATTAGAGAAAGAATGATGAAAGGAGGAAACAAACTGTTAAGGCTGATAGTAAACCACAAAGAAATTGAGAAACCTTAAAATAGGGGAAACAGAAGAGGGTTTGAAAAGGAGAGGCATAGTTAAGAATTTAAGAAAGACGTCCTTGTAGCTGAGCATGAATCTGAGAAATGCAATGATATCTGTAGTGCTCTGAAGTAGTAATCAAAAATATAAAGAAAAAAAGAGTCCCAAACAGCACATTATGTTTTCCTCTCTGTTTTGGAACATCTGCTAGTGCCTTCTGAACTTAGAAGTATACAGAAAAATGTATCATATTAAATACAGCAACCACAGACACAAGTAAATTTAAAATTTTCTACACAAGCGATTAGGCCATTAGGGAATAGAGATGGGATAAATGAGCTGGCGTAAAAGCTACATAGCGATACATGGGCTTAAAAATTTGCAAGATGAGAGTTAAAGAAAGACTATGCTTCCAGTAAAATAGAATTAATACTGCTAGATATACAGTTAAGTACATGTAAGTAGTATAGCTAAGACTTCTACTTTATGAAACAGTAGCATTTTCCATGTTTTTCTAAAGTTAGCTGAAGGTAATCACAGTAGATTCCTCAGGTTTCAGTGAAATATTTAAGGAATTTCCATAACCTGTCATTACTTCTGCTAAGAGGCTTGTCTAGCCAAAATAACTATTGGCTGTTTTACCTAAGGTGAAATTTTAAAGCAACCGTTATGAAGCATGACTGATACCAAACACCTACCTTTGATAACAGATTTTGGTCCTAAAGCTTTCACTGCTCTATCTCTCATTTATATTACAGCACACTGGGAAGGAGAATAAAACTCAAAACCCCTCCAGATTAAAACTACAAAGAAACATGACAGCTCTTGCCCCTGAGTGAAAAGGGTTAATGTGGACAATTGATTCCTAAGGAAGGCATATACAACTGCCATAAATTTATGCCACAGTATAATGAAAAAAGTATTATAATGATCAAGAAAGGTAGTGTCCATAAACAAGAACCAAACTGAATCAAAACCCTCCACCATCTGGAATATATATTATTCACAAGGAAGTATCATAAGAGAACTGACAATAATTATTCTCCGTGCTTATTTACTGCAGGAGCCATACACTTACTGTTATTAAGATAAACATTGTTATACTAGTTATTGAGACAAATTATAGCGTAGAATGCACAAAGAAGTATCTCAGGGTTCCATTTCATTTAATTAATTTTTTTTTTTCAATCCACAGTCCTGTGAGATTGATCATTCAGCCTTCAACACATAGGAAAACTCATTGTAAATGTAGAATTTATCAAAACTTTCTGTACTAGGTGATGTACATCGGAATGTTACAAACCCTGGATAATGTCTGGTTATGCATCGGTACGTAGTATCTTTTAATAGCAAGCATAATTATACCCACTATTCTTCTTTTTTGGATTATTAAAGAAACTTTTTAAAAAACAATTTCATGTGGACAGATTAAAATAAGCCTGCATACATATCTGAAGAAGTTCTCATTGCTTTGACTATGGTACATCTTTAACAGCTGATATTTGCATTAACTTCATTCTCTCACATCTGAGAAAACTAGGATTAGAGTGACTTCAAAACATGTTTTTTCTGTCTAATAGCTGTCAACGGGATTTTAATATCAGCACCTTAAAAAACTTTAATTGCAAAAAAGCATTAACAGTGAAGTATGCAATATGTTAGACTGTCTTAATGGAAAAGTTTAAGAAAAAGCTAATTAATTTTGAAGTCTTTATATACAGAGTTCTTTTCAGGCTATGAATTAATTCTGGCTTTGATTTTATGGTACAAATGAGCTGCTTTAAAGTTATCTATTGTTAATTACATGTTCTCTTTTAACTGTCCCTTGGAAATAATATTTGGTTGTGCATTGTGAACAATAGAGAACAGTTAGAGTACCCTGTGAAAAAATTCAGCTAATACCCAAATTTTCCCAAATACAGGCTGTAATTCAGGAATGTTACTTAGTTTTACAAGAGTTAGCTACATCGAATTAAGACTGAAAATGCTCTGAGTTAGACCCTGACTTCATACTGTTCTCCCACTAGACCCCCCTGGTAGAAATTTAGCTTAAAAACTTATGCCACTTGATTTAAATGTAGAGCTACAGATAAACAACTCAACTATACAAAAGGCTAAAACCTGAAGCCCAGTTTCAGGCCTTACACTCTTTCTCACACCTTGCCTGGTAGAGTTATTTCCAGCTGATTTTTTAATTTCAGCATAATTACTGCTGGTTGATTATTCATTTTCTGCTTTGCATCTTAATGTTAATTTTCTCCACTTTACCTTCACTGAATACTCCTGATGCTATTCCTCATTTTGGAACTGCAGCCCTTTCTGGCCTGAACACAGACCACATCCATTTACTTACAATAAAAATGTAAGTTGCTACCAATTTATTACACATTCTGCATTTCATAAACACCTGGCGCAGAGCAGTTCTCAGTTCAGCTGATAATAAATTAGAAGAGCTCTAATTTATAGTACTGAAACTAAGAACTATCTGATTTTTAAACAAATGTTGAAGTTCAAAACCAAAAAACTGCAATATCCCCAAACAAAAAAAAAAAAAAAAAAAATTAAATATCATCAATGTAAAAAGCCTGTCTTTTTCAGTGTTGTAGGAATAGGTGAAAAATGCAACAATTTTGGGCTTATATGTTACACATGAAAAAATACTAAAGAAGACTAACCCAACAACTTCAGTCTTGTTTTAAAATTACATTTTAATAAAAAGCAGTTATTTAATATAGTCTTCAACCTTTGAAAAGATATGCATTATGTTGAATCCTTTGAAAACATGTAATTAATAAAATATGAATCCACAAGGACAATTATAAATTATGATGACAATTTCTTTGAAAAGCATTATTGAAAAAAGAAATTAGTCTTCTTATAAAGGTAGCATATTGATTATACAATCCTTTTAATAAACCTCTGTAAACAAAAGCAGTTTCTTTACAAACAGGCTTTGAGAACCTCTACTGTCAAAAGAAACAAGCATCTGAGAAATGAGGTTTTGCAGAGCATGTATCAAATTCAAACATTTGATTACTTTAGATAACAGAGTGTGCAAAAGGAGGAGAAAAATAAATTGATAGCAACATAACTGGCAGAGAACAGTCAGTAGTTGAAAGTGCTTTCTTGGGATATTACGAGCAGAAGACAACAACAGGCTCTTTCTAGAGATTTCAGAAATTTTAGCTCATTTTTCACCCCTTATCTCTCCAATATCAGCATTGCTTACACATCCATACTGCTGCATTTGAATGCAGAATTATTCACCTCCTGCAAACTGCTCTACTTAGACTCAGGTCCCAAACGGTGTCTCAAATCAGGGATTCAAAGGAGCAATTAAAAAAACTATAGGCTTCCACAGGGACACCCAAACAAAAGCTCACAAGAGGATGAGGTGGTAGGGTGAGGAACTATATTCCCTTTCCTTACAGCATCTAGTACAAAACTTACTCTTTAATAACAGTGCTAGAAGAGCTGATAACCCTTTTCTCATCACTGTGCCCAGCACTAGTTTCATAAATATTTCCCCTAGCCCCAGTCTCCCCAAACCAAGCTGCTCTGGCAAAACAACTCTTACCATTTCTCCAAATTCACTTTCCTCAGAGTAACTTCACAGTTTACCTCCCTACAAAGCTCCTCATTCCCATTAGTGTATGCCACAGCAGCTATCTTCTATCAGCCCAAATGAGGCAAATTACACCAAACACATGAGGAGAGGGGAATGGGAGTAACACATATTTTGCCCTACTGAAAACTTCCCTTTCATGCTTTCAAAGGTAAGCAGTTTTGCTTCCTGGTATTATTTTTCATTCTTCCTTTCACATAATTGAAGCAATCTGTCTGCCATGAACAAGTTTAATGAGCATTACGGAGTCCCACTGCATGCCTTAAATGTCAGCTTTCTGCAGACACTCAGCCCAGCATGTTCTGTTGTTATTTTGTATGTTGTTTGTATGTTTTGTATGTTTTTGTTCTGTTCTATGTTGTCTGGTGCTGTCTTTCTCCAAGTTTACTAATGGAAATTCTTTATTTGCTACTTGGAAATTGTGCAGGCTTGCCTGATCTGTTCAGTCATATGGATGCAGGACTTGTGCGAAATCTCACTAAAATCAGATGCTTGCATGTCCACAAATCTACAGCATATATCACTATTCCACTTTCTGCAGAAGGGCCAATTCTGGAATCCAAGATTTGTTTATGCATAATGCTGCTAAACTAAATGACTAAAACATCATGCTTCGCTGGCAAAGATTCAGAAATGTCAAGGTGATAGTTTGTAACAGCCCTTCACTTAAATCCCCACAGGACAACTGAAGAGGAGACAGTTTTATGCCAAACCTTCTCAAAATATAGAACTTTTCTGAGTAGGCTGCATCTTCCACTTCAGGTGTAATAAAAAGCTGTATTCTTCCTTTCTTTGCATCAGAACATCCTTTCACAAGAATGTCTTACGTATAGCACTTTCTGAGCACAGAAGTATTTATAGCATTTTTCCTGATCAAATAATGTGTTAGTAGGCTTGTGAGACTGCAAGGCATCTGCTTTTCCTAACCAATCAGTTTGCTATCACTATGATAATTCTGTTCTCAGAATTGCTTCAGTCTCCAGTGAAATGGAAACCCATACTCTGCCTGTTAGGGATGACTAAAAAAATGACGGAGTTTCCTTTCGTTTTTCCTGGAGTGAATTTCAATGCATAGTTTTGCCAAATCATGTATATGTTTTTTCATTATGGAACTATTTAAAAAATTATTGACAGGAGAACACCACTGCCATGACCTTCTTTCCTGCCTAGACTCTAAATATATAAAGTCCAGTGTTCTGGGTGCTTTCCCATTTATAGAAAGGCAGGAAAATCAGATATTACAAACTAACTGATGGAGGTCTTGCTGAAGATCAGGGCCTGTGCAGATTAAATTTGTGTTGCTGACTATTGATTTTGGCAATAATCAGCAATGAGAATTATCAGAGCTTCTAAAATGAGTACAACACAAATATTTCTTACTCAAAGTATGTTTCTAGAAATTATTAAGCCCATTATTAAAGCAATATTTCATTTTAGGGAGATTGTCAATATTCCTGAGAAAAATATCAATGCCCATTAGATTTCCAGTGACATTTAATATGCTTATCATTGTAAGAGAAGTTTTATTCCTCATGAATTTTGAATAAGGTTCCAAAAGAGAAGGTAACATTTATTCTCAACAAGCTATGAGAAGAGAGAGAATTCAGGGGTCAGGTTCCCTTATATGGAAACCAAGAATCACTACATTGTTTCAAATATTCATTTTGAAAAAAACTTTCAGCAAACTGCCAATCTAAAAATGTAATAAACCCTTATGTTCTTTCACAGCAGTGTTGCATTCTCTGAACATTCTGATGCAATTAATGCCTCTTCTAGGGACAGGAGTACGTAAGGCTGTATTTCTCCTACAGTTTTACAGAACTAACACTCAAGAGATGTGATCTGGATGCTAGTCCCTCCTATGGAATAACTGAAGAAACCTTTTCCTGTCTGATATTCTTGAAGGAATCTGTACAGCTGTAAAAATAAGGAATGTGTTTGAGGGTGAAACTAAAGAAGAATAACTTGAAAAAGGAAAAAGCTTGTCTTTCATAAGAGAATGCCCTGGAGAGACCTTATGGTGTCTTCCAGTCCCTAAAGGAGCCTATAAGGGAGCTGGAGAGGGACTTTTTACAAGAACATGTAGTATTAAGGATGGGGGAGTGGTTTTAAACTGAAAGAGGGCAGGTTTAGGCTGGATATTAGGAAGAAATTCTTTAACGTGAGGGTGGTGAGACACTGGAATAGGCTGTCAAGAGAAGTTGTGAATGCCCCATCCCTGGAGATGTTCAAGAACAGATTGGATGGGGCTCTGAACAACCTGGTCTAGTGAAAGGTGTCCTTGCCCATGGCAGGGGGGGTGGAACTGGATGATCTTTATGGTCTCTTCCAACCCAAACCATTCTACAATTCTATGATCATTAAGATTAATCTTTTAAGTGCAAGTTGAGTATTTTTGTTACTGGAAATACTTAGGACAAGACAAGGTGCTTCTGGCTTTTATATTTTAAGTTTATGGAGGAGGTGGAAGGTAAATATCTCACCTTCACAGTAAATGCTATAAGTCCTTTGTTGTGTTTCTCTAAAATGCGGATTCGAGAGAAAGCTTGTTTTGACTTATATTATTAAAAATCTGAGAAAAAGAAGCTTGAATGATCATTAGTTACCTTGATAAACAATTTTTAAAATTATACCACTCTGTTTTAAACAAGCGGTAAACAGTAGAAAGAATACTAGAACCTAAAACTAGATGGACAAACTCATGAAAAGTGATGGAGATGATAAGTAATCAGGAAAATGAGCTCCTCTTCTCAAAGGTTCCAGGAGCCATTTATTAATAGACTCTAGAAAAGTATCACTCTAAGAACCCTGCATGAGCAGGCCAGCCTTTGGTAGGCTATAAAAGTTAATTAGTCAGGGCTTAAAATATAGATAATACAATAAAGCTAGTAAGGATGATACTTGCTGTTAATTATAACTCAATTAATTTTTAAATAGTTTTGTAAATGTTTCATCTCTGCAAATCATTATTTTTAAGTAAATACATTCATTTATCTTCTAGGCCTGCCTAATGATAAAATCAATGCTCTAGTCTGATATTTGTCAGGCCACAGCATTTCCTTGGGCATGAATATCTCTTTGTTGAGAGAAATCTGGTAGATTAATGGGGTATTTAACATGCAATAAGAAATACAACTTTCCAGTAGTTTTGGTTAATTTGCCATTGGGCTCCAGGGACCCAGCTGTAGCTGGATGAAACAAATTGTCATTTCTTCTGAATAGCAGCTTAAGAGAGTGGACACAGAGTTTGGAGATTTTGGTGTATCTCTGAAAGATGAAAAGTCTTCCTGTAAGAGTGTCATATTCCAAAAACCAAATTATTTCATAATCGTAAAATAGAAAATGAGTATAATTGATTTGCATGATTGGAGAGATAATAAGTAATTCTTATTACTATTATTCTTCTTCTTAAGTTTTTATTTCAGATTTGTTTATTTCAAACTTTTCCTTCTCTAGCTGTTTATTTTTGGTTTATAGACCCTATTATGTCATAGCCTCAGAATACATATTTCTCCATTTCTCTAGACTAACTGTTGTTTTCACTATCATACTATATATTATGGTCAGATCTGTGCGAAACAAAATCATTTTGATTCATAAGGTTTTCATGCAAACATTTTTCTCCGTTTCACTTCAAGGAGTTCATCCCTTGAGTTTGTCTTTGAGTTTCTACTTCAAAGGAACCTAAAACTGCAATCTGAAATTCAGTCAAGGCTGCAAAGCTTTGCCTTGTTTCAGGTCAAAAGCTCAGGAAGGTGTTGAATTACCTGACCAATGCAAAATCAATTCACTGAAAAAATCCCTTCAGTAACACAGAATTATCTTATTCCTTTTAGTTCAGCATAACGCAAACTCACTAAAATCATCAACTATGGAGTTACAATCCCCACAAACATAGTCTTGACTCCGACCTCTTTGAGAAATGCTGGTGTATATCCCCCACACATGCACACATTGAGAAAAGAAAAACATATTTTACTGTGGTGTATAGTATAATTTGCTCTGTAAAATAATATTATCTTGTAGTAAAATGGTACTGAACAAGTGCTATCTGCACTTAAACACTTTCCTGCTCCATAGAATCATGACATCTGCTATATTTTTTCATGCAATCAGCAGTGCTGTTTAGAGTTGCTTACAGCTATTTTTATACCACACACCAGTTATCGTTCCAACTTCACTCCTTCCCCAGTACATCTTTTACCCTGCTATTGCTATAAACTTTAGAATTCAAAAGCAAAAAGCAGCACACTAAGTGTGTCTGAGTATACACACACACACTGCACAAGCTGGAAAGGACATTAGGGTCAGAATCATTGCAACAGAGCTGAGGTCCCAGACCTCAGGATAGCATAACTACAACCTCTGGCAAGCTTCAACAAATCCCCTCATTATTTGCTGCTGCATCTGGAACATGCTCCTGTAAATACTGACAGCTATTGCCTGCTCAATAAAGGAAGAGTTAAAGTTGTCTCAGCCTGTATCTTGACACTGGAATTTTTATTTTTTGCTTATTTTTGTGCCATTAACTTCGATACTCTAGAAAGACATAAGATTTCACACATTCTGACAGGATATCTATCAAGCGAATAACTTTCTGCTCAACCTTGTTTTGTAAAGAACAAGACTTCTAAAATAGAGCAGCATATGGTAAAAACAAAAATTATGTTCTTTAAACACAAAAATGTAACAGAACTAAAGCTTACACATCTAAGTTAGAAACTTTGCCTGAAGTAGAAAAGTAAAAGTTCTTGAACAATGTGTCTCCAAACGACCCGGAGAGTATATGTAATCCCATACACTTTATCCATTCTGAAAAGACAGGACAATATACTTCAAATCCCTCTTTTGATACTGCAGTTCAACAATGCCTTTTACTTGCCTTATTGCACTGTTTTATTCATAAAAGGCAGGTGAAAATCCTATTAAGAAAAATGTCACATCTCCTTGGATTATTACTTCTTCCCTTTGTAATAAATGTGATTTCAGAAAAGTGATGCCATCCGTTTGTCCTTGCTACTTCTCTTTGGAGCTCAGGAAGAAAGATTAACTCCACACATTCCCAAAGGAGCACAGACAGACAGTGGCAGGAGAGGGAGCCCAAAAATATCCTGTTGGGCCATCTGACCTACGGGCATCAGGAACTAAGGAGTCTGGAACCCAGGGCAGGCTATGGGCCCAACAGGATACAGTTTCCTCTAAAGTGCAGTATTTTAAGAGGCTCACTAGGGAAAATATACTTAACTGAGCTTCCATCCCTGCATTTCTGCAGTTAAACAACTTAAGAGCCTATCACATATGTAGGAATTGCATTTTCCAAGTGACTGTAATCGAAAAAGCTCTAAACATATTATACTTTCAGAAAAATGAATTTTTATACTTTGTCTCACTAAAACACTGCATTACTGCAAATTCTGCATTTTCTTTCCTAAGATTAGATACAACCATGTCATCACTGTGCACATTCCCTCTTGGTGGAAAAAGGGCTTCCTTGAAATCTCTCCTCCACACATTGGTACGTTAAATATTTCTCTTTAATCAACATTCATTTGCATTTACCTCTTACAGTTTTACAATTTCAGTAGCCAGATCATAGAGAACTTTGAAAATCAATGTATTAATAGTTATATAAAATATATGCCCTCTTACATTCATATTTTTTTACCATAAAGTTGTTTTTGTTGTAATCCAGACAACTGCGAAAGGTCAAAAATTTTCTCATTGGTTTGAGTTTTTTAGTTATAACCAAGAAAAATCTTCAATTATCTTTGTAAAATTATACACAGCTGTATTTAAGGTAAATAATAAAGTAGTATAAATTTTCATCGCTATAACCTGGCTTCAATTTCAATTGATCACCTGTTCAAAAGCATTTTTTACTCTCTTCTCAGTATTAGGAGACTGCTTGCAAAAGAAAGAAGTGACAAAACTAAGTACTGGTTATGTTTTCTCTATCTTCTAGGTATTTTAGAATACACTTTGCAGGTGAAACCCTCACTTTTTAGCATATAAGAGAAGGAACAGAAGACACATGCCATTGAGTTAGCATGCATTATTCAGTACCTATGAAAACGGCAACAGTACCTTTCTTCTTTCTGTGCTTTAATAGTGTAGGGCATGTGGAACTCATAGGAAATATTCTTATTTGAGAAACTCATAATCACAGAGCAACTAATTAGATTTTAAACTGGCTGATAATCAGTGTATAAACATCCTTTGGGATTAGCAACCTGATCCAGCATCTCTAGCAGCATTCAGCATCTCTCCCCAACAGTTCAGTGCAGATTCACTGTTTCCATTTGGAGCTCTGTCTCCTGTGCAATTGCTGAGAATGTGTTTGCTCAGTGCACCCAGCTGCTATTGTACCGCTTTGGTGTGCAGCATGGTGCAGCACAGTGCTACATAAATGCATCCTGATGCAGATAAAGTAGAGTGTGATTAAGCCAACACCTTCTTTCAAAAAAGGCTTGAGGATCTTTAACAACCAGAAAGGAAGGTTTTGACTTTTTATCTCAACAAAAAGACATGAGAGACTTCCCTACTTCACTGAAATTTTGAAACTGCAGGGTGGCTTACAGTTATGACAAGTGGCACCACTGTACTTAGTTCCATCGCAAGTGCACTTGAAGCTGTCCCACGTCTGGGTGCATTTTCCATCGTGTTCACAGTGATTGGGCACACACCTGTCAGGATGAGATACAAAGAAAGAAAGAGAAACCTAAATGAGCATCAAGATTTACACAAAGCAAAATTTTGAGCTGCACAAGCAGTGTATTATGTCCTTGTCTGGTAATTAATCCTTGTTCTTTTAGGCAGAATAACAGAATTTATATCTGAACACGGAACTGCATAAAAGATTCATCAAGGCTTTGCTGAAGCCCTTTTACAAACAGTAAAAAAGCACATTAGAGGTGGAATAGATTCATCATCATAAATCAGGGTTCTAAGTGACATATGACAGGTACTCAGCTGTCAAAACAAAAAGAACATCGCAAGTCACACCTCCTCCTGCTGTGCAGTAGTGTCACGCCTCAAGGAATCCAGTCCCGCAGCTGACTGGATGTTAAAAACAAAATGCCACTGGGTTGCTGTTCATCTTTCTGTTGCCAGCAATGGGATAAAAGGGAGGCAGGTTGCCTGCTGGCTAGGATGCAAGGAAATTAGTAAAGCTGCATTACTAAAGCAAACTATAGGCATTGTTGTAAAAGTTGCGCAAGTTTTTTCTTCGCAGGGGTTTGTGGCAAGTGTTGTTCATCTCCCACACACCTGCTTTTCTTCTCCAGCTACACTGTTGCTGGAGAGTGGAAAGAATGCAAAAGAAAAAGTGGAATAGCAAAAAAACCAAACGTATAGCAGAATGTATATTTATTGTTTGAACTATTATCTACATGTGATTTCAAAGATTTGAGTTTGGCCAGGTTATTTTCTATCAAAAATAGTAAAAACCAGGAATTGCCACTTACTTTCACCTCTGAAACTATTAAACTTCTTTTCCTTGAAAGGGCTTTGAAATATAATTTCAAAGAATTTTTTCTTTTTCTTATTAAATTAGTTACAAACAGATTCAGTTCAGGCACTCCCTTTTTGATCAAGAAACAAAGGAGCTTTCCTTTCATATTTTTTTGGCCAAATCTATAATTTTTTCAATTATGACACGAAATATCAAAACTAGGAGACCCCCTATTAGACAGATAAAATCTTTTCATAAATGCATTAAAAATTAAGTATTCCTATCTCTAAGATATATCTGAAGTTCATCATATTCCTGTTAACAGTACTCTCATGAACAACACCCAAGGAAAGCTTTACTTTTCTCTGTAGAAAATTATTGAAACTGGAAGTGTCTGGGTCATTCGCTCTATAAGCTGACGGTCTCTTATGTCCTCAGTTCCCAGTTAACAGCATTGGCACAAATGGCTCAAAAACCAAGAACAACTTATGTCACAATATGCATTGGAGAATTGAACATTGTGTACTCACATTTACAAAAGATTTTTTTATTTTATGCATGCCAGTACATGTACCTCAGAATATACAGAATATAGATGTCTTGCATCCTATATCAGCCTTTAAAACTCAAGGCTACCCATTGTTTTCCAAAAAGATCAGAAAATACTGGTGTGGTTAAAACTAGTTCTTAAAGAAATGCTCTTCTAAAACAAGAAACAAAGCATTTAAAATGTTCTTTTCACAGTAAAGTACAGTGAAACTACCTGAGGCAATTATTGCAGTTCAATAAATTATGTTTTCAACATGGTTTAAATGAATTCATTTAGTTTTATAAGTGTGGCAGACTGAATGAATAGATAGAGCTGATTACTTTTATTCAGTTGCATTCTCAGCACCGCAGAAGAAAAATGAGAGCATAATAGCACATTTCTAAACATCCAAACAATTAACAATTTACATGAATCCATAGCTGCTGGGTACAAGAGTAGGGAAAGCAAAGAGCAATGGCATTTCAAAAATAATCTCATAAAAGTAACTTTTATTCAAGGCTGTAAATAATTACAAAACTTCCTAAATCTGAATATGGTTTTGTTTTTTTTTTCCAAGAGAACTTCTCTTGAAGATGACTTCTTTTTATGTATTTTCTTCTTCATTTACATTTGAACATACATTACTTGAAAAGTAATTTTCCAATGACCAAACCAAACATTTTTCTATGTGAATTTCACCAGCTATTTATATGAACTCTCATACGTAATGCTTACAACTAGTTTCACATTTTAGTGCAGCATAACTTACTTTTATTGCAGCATAACTAGTAAAGAGACTTCATTACTGACTAGATAACTGAGTTAAATGACTTAATCTTCAGAAAGATGAAAACTAGATATTTATCTGTATCATTTAATGGAGCGTATTAAGTCATAAAAACAGAAACATTCAACAAACTCCTTGACATTAATTTTATGCTTCCACTATGATGGTTGGATTAGCGTAGTCTGCATCTGCAACATTTCTTTTTCACTCATGTGATTTTTCCTGTTCTAAAGATGGTGCATTTAGAAAAATGGAGTAAACAATATTTCAATGCTAGTGCACACTGAAGTTTTGATCAGACTATGGGATCATTTCCTGAAGTTCTCCCTTCACCCTCTTTTCTGGTAGTTTATTTCATCAGATAGAATTATGAATTTTATTTTCTATTAAATCCATTAGTAAACTTCTGTAACATAATCTGGAGCTCATCCGTCCACATTTGGGACAAACCTTGCCTAGTATAGTAGAGTTTACAGGAAATACTAGATATCCAGAATGTAGAAATTAAAAAAAAATCACACTGTTTGAATTCACTAAATAATACCATAAAGAATAGGAGTTATCACTGTAAACTCGATTATTTTTCAAACACATTTCTTTCCATAGTATGAGAGCAGTATAAAAATTTCCATATACATCTTGCTAAGAAATTTGTATTTTGACCAGATGCAGTCATATAGTTTATCTATCTTTTGCTTAACATTTAGTAGAGACTCAAAATTTATATACTCAAAACCTCAAAAAAATTCAATACGTGCATGATTTTCAGATTATTTGTATTAAAAGACTGTGTTTCTAGGCAATTCAATTCTTTCTTCTCCTTTAGGAATAAGGCTTCATTACATAAGAAGCAAAATAAAACAAAACAGCACTTCCCTCCTAAACCAGGCTCTGAAGTTAGAAACCATCACAAACCAGAACTGGAAGTAAGTTCCCCATCACTGAGTTCTGTCACTTCCCATTGTGGACACCTATATTTTAAGAACGTCTTCTTGCAAATTAAGAACTTTCTTGATCTATGGCTCCTTCTGCAAGACAAGTCTAGAACTTCATCCCCCAAAATTCATCCATAGAGAGTTTACAGATGTTTTGTTTGGTATTTTATTTGGAAACTTTGACTTGTGTATCAAACAGTGTTTGTTTTCCTTTGGGATTTACATCTCAATACTTTGCAGAGAACAATCATAACTTCTTTTCATCTGTAGTTTTGTGAGAAGTCTCCTGTTTGAAAAGATACTTTCCATAGTTTTTCCTTGTAACTCTTCTCCTGCTTGCACTTGCACTCTGCAAGGAGGTCTTATCAATGTTTTGTGATTTCTGAGTTGATCAACATTGTCATATTTCTTTACTGAAATTGTTTTGCTTAATATATAGCATTTTGTTGACTACCAAAAGATTGCGGCTCAAAGTCATCCTGAGATTGTTCAATTCATTAAACACCTTCACTACATTTCCCTCCTTCTTTTCATTACTTCCAACCAATGACTTCCATTATATACAGAAAATCTTGCTACTGTTTGCAAGAGAATTGCTCTGTACTGTAACTTCCATGGTGTCATCCAGATCTTTAAGGTTATTTTTCTAGGCTGAAGTTGTATCATCAGCATGTTTCACCAAGATATTCCTAATTTAGAGCCAAGGTTGAAGCATTAAATAGGATTTTCTCTGGCACTGATCTCTGAGCAACTCTCATTTCCCAGCCAGCCATTAGCCCATCAGTACAAATTGAGAGGCAATTCCATTTGACAGTTCACAACTTACTTTGCAATTCCTTTCTAAAACCCCTGCTTTCATGGTTTAGCTAATAATTTCCATCATTACAGTATATCATATATTTTATTGACATCTGACAAAACAGATGTATTACTTTTCTCCTGTCTGAGACAAAAAATACTGTGCTTTATCAGAGACAGAGATCAGGTTAATCCTGAACTGTTGATAGACATCTGCTGCATTCTACTTTACCTTACATTTACTTCAAATAACTCCTTATTTTCCTCAAAAGCATAGTAAAACTACTAAAGCCAGATTAATGGGTGTCTGTTGATTTGGATCTCTTTCTATTTGTTAAATTACATCAGGTTAACTCTGCCACCCCATATTACAAAACCGTGAGATTTTTAAAATTTGTTTGGGGTATTTTGTCGTTGTTTAGTTGGTTTTGTTTGGTGTGGTTTGTTGTGTTTGCTTGTTTGGTTTTGGTTTGTTGTTTTTTGTTGGGTTTTTTTTGGAGTTTTTGTGTGGTTTGATGTTTGGTTTGTTCCACATGTGGTACAGTGATCCTAAGTGGGCCCGACATATATTGATGACAAGAAAGAAAAAAAACCTCAAAAAAACAAGAGAAAGAAATGGGATCTCATAATGTTAGTTTAAGCAGGAGGGTGGTGTCAGACCCGTGGAGAAATCCTCACAGCCTATTCAGCAGAAACAAGAAATGGCTGATTTTCAATTGCTCAAAAATTTGTTGGAAACAGGAAGGTTACAAACAGGAAAGGTTGGAAAGAGGAAGGTTAGAAATGTCCACAGGGGAAGGGTAAAAATGCAATGCGGTTCCTTAGTGGTAGAATATTTTTCCAGAACAACTCAGAATAACATACATCAGGAATAGCTTAAATATGTTTGGCTCTGTCTGAAGGCAAGAGAATGAGCTCTGAGATCTCTCCAGACACCTTTCTAATCTAGATATTTTCATATTCCATAAGAAACAGGAGGCATTTCTTTCAATCTCTTTTTTCTTATTATGAGACTATATTTTCTTAATGTTGTAACATTGCCATTTATTCCCTGTAAGTCAACAGGTCACTACCTCAGTCTTTTTAGAGGACTCTGTCCCTCAGGGCAGGCTTATTTAAAACGTTAGGTAGCTTCCTCAGACATATTGTGCCCAAAGTGTTTAGTATTTGACTCCATTTTTTAGGTTTAGACATCACTTGAGCAAGAAGATAAAGAGTTATTTTGTGCAGAAAGGCAAATGTCCATACGGCCACATGCAGACTGTTAAACAAGGTCCCCCAACACTGAAGAACCATGAAAAACCTCCCTATTCTCTCCTATAAAACACAGACCTTTCCTTAATTTCCCTGCCTCTTCCTTTCCTGCTTCCCTTTAACACTCCCTATCCCTAGCAGAAGTGTAAAATAGAGCTTGTGTGTAGACAAAACCTAAACTAACTCTATTTATATATAAATTTGAAACAATCAAGCCAGGAAATCACCAAAACATAACATTCACCCGTGCGATTACTCCTCCACCTGAGAGGTCAAAAGGAAGGAAAGAACTACACACAACACACACAAGATATTTCACATGTACTGCCTGCAACTGTAGTGAAAAGAACACAAATGCTACAGTGATAACAACAGCATGAGAATTTCTGTAAAGCAGAACAAAACATTACAGGCTTTTTGCAAAGGAAAATGACCCGGGCTGAATTATGCTCAACATGAAATTCAATCTTTTCCTTCTCATCATAAAATCCCTAGCTAATCTTGCTTGTCCTCACACTTCATCTGTCATTTCTCTCCCAAATTGCTTCTGTTCTGCTTTTTTTCCCATTTCTCTGCCTCTGAACTAATCAGAAAGTGTGCTTTGAATGGCTTTCCAGTATTATCCCACTAGTTGTCCTTTTTAATACTGCCAAACACATCCTTCACATCCATATTTTTTATCACAATTTTTTGCAAAGTTCCTTCAAAATGCATGCTGCTGTCCTCATTGTGTATGCTGTTTTGTCACCATTTACCTTTATTTACACCCACACACTATTAAAAAATTATAAAAATTTAGGCCTTTTTTACTCTTCAAAATTACCTGACTGCTCAAGAAGACCATGAAAGATTAAGTCTATAAAATAGCATGAAAGGAAAATAATTAGTAAGAGCAATAAATGCTTTCAGCTGGTAATTTGAACCACTGTACGTTTATTTAAAAGACATTCTGTAAACTGGTAACAAAATCACAAAACCATTCTAAACATATGTGCCTGTCTGCATTGACATTGGTCTTTAATGCAATAGAATGCATTGCACTCATCATGGTAAAGCATACTGAACAGTAAGATAATCCAATTAAGTACACAGTGCTATTGCAGAGTCCTACTTTACCAACATTTGGTTAAATTAACCATTTCATAGAGAGTCTGTGTTTTTCAGAGTATCTTAAATGAAAGTAAAAACAGTTGATCTGCCTGTAAGAGTCCTTCTTATTTCTTACAAGGTAACAAGTGTTTAAAGTGACCTTGAGATTTTCAGCAACAGGATTTGGATCTCTTATGCAACGCAACACAAAGGGCAGATGGAAGAGACAGTAAAATTAATTTAGATTCAAAATAATTCCCAAACTAGTTTAATTTGCTGCTCACTTCTAAGCTAATTGTGCGCAGATGCATATAATCAACAATGGCAGAACTAAAAACACCTGAACCAAGAAGTTCCTAGCCTTGCTTTGTCACTTACAGCAATACAAGGCCTTCACGTTTCTTTGGTGGACATTATCCAACTTGTTCTGTCACGAGATCAAAACAAAATGCTTGGCACTTTTGAGGACTGTGATTTACAAAGAGCAAATCAATATTAAAATATGCAGTGACATTTGGTTAAGAAAAGTTCCTTTATGCCGTATTCCTAGTAAAGGCTGCCAAACAGTTTTTTTGGTGTTATCTTCAGATCTGAAAGGTGCCATACTAAGCAGTTTGCATTAGAGTGATTAAGGGAGAGCTAATGCATAAAGAAAAGTACCACTGTTAACTCATTTGGATTAAATGATCCTCTTGGATTTACGCAGTTTTTATTTTGTACATAACAACGTAGAGACTAATTTTTCCTTTCTTTTCTACTGCTCTTAATTTTCAGAGCACTTCACAAATTAGTTCCTTAGAATTAAATCATGCTGGTTCCACTTTAGCAATTGCAGGAGCTGGATAAGCTAGCAAATTTTTCTGCAATTGTTGTAGACAATTTCCTGTACCTGTATGTTTTGCATAACCTATTTTCTATGGTGTCTGATGGCTGCAAAACTACTTTTGTCTAACTCTGACTGTTGCCACTTCTGCTGAAGCAAAGCATGGGACGATGAAACTACGGCAACAGTTAACAAGAGGGAATTTCACAGCTCTGGCGTCCTTCCTGTCAGTTCCTACCAATTGTTTCATGACAATAGGAGACCGACTCTGTGTAGAGTTGAAGCAGGAGGAAATGGTGTATCGGGCAGCACTTACTCAGCTGCTGTCTATCTAATCTGGAGTGGGGCAGGGCAGGCAGGAGGAATATCAGGGTAAAATGGTTGGGAACGGCCCATGGGCTACATCTAGACCAAAAGCTGCAAACTAGAGTGTGCTTTGATAATCTTACAGAGGTAGATGATAAACCCAGAAATTAATAAATTACTCATAAATCAGGCTAGATAAAAAGGACAACTTCTGTTGCACATTGTTTTAGTCAGAAAATGCAGGCTTAGGTCTGTGTAGCTGGTGTAAATAAGAACATTTGCATTTATTTTAAGCCTGTTAAATGAAGAATAAACTTTTATGAAAGGCCAGCTACTAAATATTTATTTCCAATGGGTTTCTTGTTAACATTTTCCATTACCTTTGCCTAGTCATTAACCAGGTTAAGGCTTTCTAGAGCAGATGAGAGGTACTCTGCGTAACAATTTTTCTTGGACTGGTGTGTTTGAGTGTATTATTTGAACAACTGTGCAGGAGTGGCTGTTATTCACTAAGCTAACTGTGCCACAATGGCGCTGCACACACCTCGTGGGGATACGAGAATATGTATTAAGTACTGAGAATGTCCAGAATAATCTCATGGGTTTTATTCACTAGGTTTCTGCAGAAATATTTAAACCTTTCCAAGTATTGCCCTGTTCAAAATCTGACTGGATTAGTTTTGTATTTATCTAATCACCTTTTGCTACTTCTAATAGGCAAAGTAGAACATACTGGCTGGGCTTGAGAAGGAAACACAAAATAGATTCTTTGGTGTCTTGTTAATTCTTTATTATTTCTTCTTTTTACAGTTTTAATCAAATACAGCTCCTGAGATTTCATTATGTCAGCTTCACTTTATAATCCAAAATTATAGACATTTGGAGAAAGTTGCTCTTATTTTTTAGAATATCATAATTATCAAAGCATGTGGACCAGTGAACAGCCTATATAATACAGAACAGTGACTACAATATTCCCTGCTAATAGAAACAAGTCATCATGCATCGAATCACCAGGGAAACACAGAATTTATAGAGCTATGTTTTAAATGAGATTATTCCAAAGTTTATATTTTGGGGAATAAAGGAATTGGTAATTAGAAATCTTTATGTTTCTTCCCATAATGTAAAGAATTACTTGGTAATAAAGATAATTATACTACTGATGGATGTCTATATATCAAGAACCTCTTGCTGTGTCAGTCAAACCTGCGCATGGGCTGTCATAGACTTTGGCTATGACACTTCTCTCCTTGGTGCACAACATTGCAGATCTTATCTTTTGCATTCCTTGTTGAGATCCTCTGTCTCTTAATCGGGGACAACAGTGATCTCATGTTGAATCTTCCAACAGGTGATAAAAGTCTTGCTGTATCATATGCAAAAAGCACAACCCATAAAATATCTCTTGCCTGGCAAATGACAAGCATATGAATCACCTCAATGGTCATGAAGCTATAAGGTGCCATCAACTACTATAGATATAAGTACAGTCTTGGCTCAGAATCCTATTTTACTGATCTGACTATGACATGATGAGATGGACCTGTATTTTATAACTGGTAGGTTTTGAGTTGAACATATTGAAAATTGATGTCCCAATTGCTATAGCATTGCATTTTAAAGGAAACTTGAGGTAAAACATGATTTAGTACTGCTAAAGTGATGCCGATCTTGCAAAATGCACATTGACTAAAGGACTTTGTTTAAAAATACTAAAAAATGGTGGTAGTCCTAAAAAAAATTCGTACAGCAAGCAGTCATTTTACTTGCCTGGTATGAAGGAATTTTGATTTGATTCATCTAAACCACCTTTTTAAAATTATGATCATTATTTTAATTTTTGCTCTTATCATTGTTACTCTTTACTATCATTAGTTAGGAATCTGGTCACCTTCTTCACTGTGGTAGGCACAATCTCAAAGCTTCCCTAAAAGACCGTTTTCCTTACAAATACCAATTTGAAGGTAAAGTTAATACAAGTCCTAATGTCTTGACAGACTGCGGATCTTGCATTAACATTCAGATTATAAACAGTTAAATCCAGTGGATTACGCTAGTAACCATGTAACCAGAAGAGTCTGTTTTGTAAGCATTGTAGAAAACACTTTCTACCTAAGCATTGAAGGTTTTCCCCTTCAAAACAAAAACATAGTCTTGGCAGTAAAGCAAAACACATAATCGATACAATAAAGCAAATGTGAGATGGAAGAAAACGTGAAATATTTCAGAGACATTTATTAATGACAACTGGTATAAATGCCAGTTTCATTATTAAATCCCTAGTAGAACACGTAAGTCAAGGACAGTAATTTCTCCTGCCTCTAAGAGAAACTCAGATCTTCCTTATTTCATGGCAGAGCAAAAATAAACCAACGAAGACTTTTAGTTATCCCTCTGTACCATAGTGGAACAGCTGAGGTCAGCATGCTTTTCTTGCAGTACATCCTTGCCAACTCCCAGTTTGCTCAATGTTGGCAAGGGCATATAGACTAGATTCTCTGAGTCATTAATTTAAATTTGACTTGGATCAATCATGAATGAATCAGACATAGACAGCATTCACACATTATTCACTTCACATGGAACACTCCCTGAGCTGACCCATAGAGTCACAAAGCTTAATTATATTTCATCATTCAGTAGAGGCAATATAATGTGCATATTTATTTGTAACCCTTTTCCCCTTCTCTATTCCCATTTCTTATCTTTATACTTTCCAAGATTTTTGGATCAGAAAAAAGGATTTAAATTTATATTTGCATAGGATGTTATCACAATGGAATTTCCTCCTCCTTATCATTGCAGTCATCATGAACAACAATAGCAATAAACAGTAACACAGAAATGAGTTATCTTTTTGCACTGCATGATTCTCCTCCAAATTATCATGGAGCATATGCTAAAATGTACACAATTTGCTTTTTCTCCTTTACTATGACAATTCTGCCATCTACCAGAAACAATAATATCCTCAACTAAAATATCATGTATAAAACAAGAAGAATATAGGTTAAACTGACGTATTCTTCTGTCCTTAGTCTGTGTTCTTAGTGCACATCAGTATTTTATTATTTTATAGAAGCCATAAAACATTTTTATAAATTGCAATATAATGAGTGTTGTAGTCAAAAGACATGAAAAGCAAGGATGTGCCAATGAATTTGAAGCTCTGCTGCAGTGTGGTCACAGCTCTGTGATAAATATACTAATACAGTGCTCTACTCACAACCTATTATTCAATTCATTTTCAATTTGCTGAAAACAGATATGTTGTGTAAGTAATAAATAATTCATTTATTACCTTGAACTTGTACAATGAACTGCTTTGAAGCCAGGAGGCTTCCTGTTGAAGTAATAAGTAGGTGTGGGTGGACGCACACAGGTGCATTTCTGTTCACACACCTACATTCAATATGCATAAACATATACACATGTTTTTCCCAAGAATGGTGACAATTTCAAGCTTCTGAAAATGGGAAGTTCTTTCAAGAAAAAAAATCATATTTAGAACAAAATTGTTTTTAAGGCAAATGTAACTATGAAGACACAACAGTTTAAATAACACATACTTGACTGTAAAAAATGTAATTACATGACCCTGGCATGCTTAATTTTAGTTACAAATAGCTCAGTGATGGGAATCTATTATTCTACCAAAATAGGCTTGTGATTGCCTTATAGAACAAGTGATAGACCATAATTTGGAGTACTTTAGAGGGTCCTGATTCTGTTTTTCTGCTTTTCAATCACTGCAATTTGGGAACCCTAGTTCAGGGTCTGCCAGTATTTCAGTTTATAATAAGCTTTGATTTCTCAAGGGTTTTTATTTCAGTTACAAATTTTACTCCAGAAATTCAGCAAACAAAGCATAAGCAAGAACGGAAATAAATAGTTGCATACTGCCAGCATTGGTTCTGAACTAGCTCATGCACTTAATATTCCAGGAGAGTAAGGACAGGCTGGTCGATAGTTTTAGAGGTTTTACTTTAAATAGAAGAGGAAAATAAGGAAAAATCCCCACACAATATTTTGCTTTTGCTTTCCAGATGTTCAGACAATTTTGTCATTAAGTCTTTGACACTTCTTGAAACAGATTCTTCAGAGTGAAGGGCCAGATTTGAGTAATATCTCAACTTGGAAAATGTTGGAAAACATGTTGAAGTTTTGAAACATGTAATTTGACATGTTCAAAATGAAGTGTCTTTTTTTAGTTTAAAAATAATTTTTCATTTCGAAACGTGATGTAAAACATACTGTTGTACCAAGCCAAGTACTAACACCTTCCAACCCTCTGTTTCAAATTGAAAGTATATTTCCAAATATACTGCTCCAACTGTTTTCACTTTACCTGAGAGAAAAAAGGGTTGGAGCCATTGACTGGGGCAGTATGCACGAAACTGTTGAAAGAACCTTTGCAGCTTTGATAGCTGCACTGACAGAAGAACTGGGAATAAGAAGTTAGCCTGAAATTCAGTAGATCTGATATGGGAACAATCTAAACTAGTGCACCATTGGCTGCATCAATGCTAAGAAAGGAATTTAAACTGAAGAATGAAAAGCCGATGCAGAGAGACACTATATGTAGAAGACAAAAGTAGAGAGAGTAGAAAAAAATGAGGAAAAAAAAGTAATCATGAGTGCGAGCACTGCTGGGGGAAGTATTTCAAACTACCTGAAAAACAGAAATTGGAGAGCTGATCAAAGCAAGACAATAAGGAAACAACACAGACTCCAAGGACAGGAAAGAGATGAACTACTGCAACCTCAAGTGCCAATAAAATTATTGTTTCGGAAGCATGAAACAATATAATCAACTCATCATGTCAAGATACTTGCACTTGCACAGTGGCACTGAAAAAGGTCTCTTTGTCTCTGTTTTTGATACTTATTCTCTTTAAACTCAAGTTGTTTTGACTGTTTCATAGAAATCTGCCAAGGCCTTCTATTTACATTATATCCAAAGAGATGTGGTGCCATATGTACAAAAGAAGAATGGAACCTTGGCCGCTGCTGCAAAAATGATATATCTTTTCATTGTTTAATTATTTCAAAATGTTAGCTATATGATGTACATTTTTTCTCGTAAAACTTTGCTTTGTTTAGTTAGTGATCATCCCTTTGGCATATTAAAAATATGTCAACAATTCCTACTGCTTCATGTTCCTGTTCTAGGAGAGATTGGAAAGAAATGCTGAAGAAGCATCTTCCTCTGGTCAAGTCTTTTTTTACTGAATATTGTTGACATCAAGAGCTGTGAAGCTCTTCCCTCTTTTCTGAATGGTTTGCATTTAACAGGTAATGTAGGAGTGATTGATGTAGGGAAGGGGTATCCCAGACAATGCTAGTCGTGCCTATTCTGACCTGTAATTACAAAATAATAAATATGGTGAGCCATAGCAAAAAGCCCCAGTTTCAGTAAACTCTGGTCAGGAACCACAGGAATGCACACATGGCTCTTTTTTTCCCACTCTACCTACAATATCAGCCAGCTCGATAGGTTTCTCTTCACACTCAGATACACATCTCTTCTTTCTACCTCTTACTGCTATAAATATTCATGGTCAGAAAAAAAATCCTGAATAATATCATAAAATCCGTTATGGAACCCAAAATTTTATCAATGTCATTGAATGTTTGCATCTACACGGTGCTCTCAGATATGTATCATTTACTTATGTCCTTGCAGTGAAGGAACAAGTAAGCCTTACAGTGCTAATGCTTAAGTTGTAGCCTGTGTACTAATGCTCTGCTGTAGTTAGAAAAAGTGTTTCTGGATCAAGAAATAAAGCAAGCCCCATGAATCAGCATTTACAAATCTGATCTGGATAAATTAAACTAGAGTTTTCTAATTTCTGTGAATTTGTCCAACAGAAATAAGTCAACAAAGATTTGGAAGCCTCTTGTGGAACCTGCAGTCACTCTGTAAAGCTTTACTAAAAACAATTTCTGAGACAGGTTCCCTGGTAGGCATCTGTCGTTCTGTTTTTTACAAAGAGGGACCTATATCCAGCTCTGCAAAGCAAAACTGAAATGACAAATAAGGAAATTTTTCTTTCTAAAAGGTTAACTCAGAAAACAGTCAAAATCAAAAGCAAATGTTCCAACTTTGGAAAAAATACTTCTTATTCTCTTCCTTGATCACCATTGTATGTTTCAGTGTTTCATGGGAAAAAATTTTTATTTTCTCTCCAGTGTTCAGATGTGGAGCACTGGAATCAAGGCTATGTAAAGTAATTGCATACAGTGGTGTGGAGTGGCCATTTTTTACATTTTACCTTGTAAAATTACAAAATGAATTGTATTTAAAATCGCATCAGATGAATTAAGATCTGCTAAACAGATTATACTTAATTCTTAGACTTTCATAAACTCTGATTTTTATTGGATGGTTCTTCACCTTACACCTTACACTGAACACCAAAATCACATTTTCAAAATACCATTACTGGTACTCACAATTAACTTATTTTAATAATTTAAATGAGCTTGTGACTTGTTCCCTAAAAGTGGAAATACTTAAAAGACTTAGATGTTTATTTGTGAATAGTGATTTTCATCTTAATATTTTAAATATACAATGTGTTTCTTCAAGTTATATGATAAGTAAAAAGTTCTTCTCTCTTATTTATAGAGTGTTCTATAGTAGTGTTTAATGGCAACAGGATCAAGCTGAAATTGCCACTAAGCCTAGAAAACTTGAAAAGCAGAATTTGGCTGCTCTTGGTGGTGTATAAAGCATAATACTTAGTGTTTTATCAAGAATTTAAAAAATGGTGTGAGAATTATCCGAAAAGGGAGAAAATTCAAGGTTGCTGGATATGTATTTCTTTTACTGAGGAATGCTACTGCATATGCTCTCAACAGACAGTTACACTATGACTGTGCTACTTGATACATTCAAAGAGACATTTTTAAAAAATGCTGAAGAATAAGTTTAACTACCCAGTGAGAAGAAATTTCTTATTATTTAAGCTATGACAAAATTTCACCTGTATTCCATTACTGCATTAATACCAAGTCCATGTACGTCTGATAAACAAAAAAGTGGATGCAATTAGACATAATGCCATTATGTGGAAACATTATTCTTTGTCTTTCCATGTCATATACAGATGTAGAGCTAAAACTTGAAGTGTGAATGTTTGGGATAGAATAAATGCAATGTAACCCACAGAATGCCTTTTGGTTCTTCATGAAGGTTTGTGAGGCCAATATGCAGGTAATTTGAAAGTCCTTAAGTACGTATCCTGGATTTATTTATTTTATATTGTGCTAAAAAAAATGGACTAGATATCTTCTAAAAAAGTCAGGGTTTACCCTAAATTTATCTCATTGTTCACTGGTCTTCTTCCTCTTTTCTTGTACACTTGTCTGTTTGGGGGACAGATGGATGGAAGTTCTTTCCTTCAAACCAGAATGTGTTGCTGGGTATATAGATTCACTGTCTCATTTAGAGCTCTTAAGTGGTATCAACAGGAAGCAATGGATTTAATTTCCTTTCACTTGTCTCTTTGTGCAGTACGGTTTGTGAAAAACACCTATTTAGTGACAGCAGAGAATTAGGATGACCTTACTGGTGTTATTTGATAACAAACACAGTTTAAGAAATGTGCAGCTCTTTTCCTTTGCCCCTGCAATAGTTTTAATTCTACGTTTTCAGATGTTTATTTCAACAATTGGGTTTAAATCTTGATACTTTATGAACTGTAAGAATCAACACCACCAGGCCTACATAAGTGGAAATGAACTATGTCAATCATCTCTTCCACCAAAGAAAACCTATCTTGTAACTACAATGCTAGACTCCTGATTTTAGAGCATGATGTTCTAGCACATCCCATGTTAGTCTGATTCTCTGGTGAGCCACTTCTATTCATACTAAGGGACTCTTGGCATTTTTGGTCCTCACAGCACTGTCAAATATATAAAAGCTAAACCCTCACAACATGTTATAGATCAGAAGAGATAAATCATCTACCAAAATCTGCTTGAAGTTTTGAAGCTACTCAAAAAGATCTTTACAGTGAGTCACAAGTCTTGCAAAGATAGGTCACATTTAAATTATGAACTAATGCATTATTTATATTGGAGAGATTGTAACTCAGAAATCACTGTAATAAACAAGAGAAAGGTCTATGCAAGAGCAGAGAAATTATACTGCAATTTGCTCAGCTACAAAGATAAATTATTTCTAAGCAATATATATTATAAATAGCAGTGCTATACAAATAAGCTGTCCCTGAATTATAGTGAAACAGGACAAAATGCTACCAATTTCTGTGAAAAACTGAGTGTGGTTTACAAGATAATGACAGTCCTCACAGACAGAAGAATACATGGTTCCCAGCAGGCTACAAACAATAATCAAAACTAAAAGCTGAAGCTGACAAAACTGATTCCTAGAATTCTAAAGAAAGAGTCACAAAATCATCAAAAAATATTAGGTATTATCAGGTTTAAGTTAAAAATCTATGGCGAAGGAAAAGTAAGTTTATCACATAAGAGAAGGAGAGAGAATACTAGTGAACATGTGATCTAGAAAAAGATAGATAGAGAATTCTGCTGTAAAACAACATTCTTATCTCAGCTGCTGCAAGCTTTCTTTTCTCTGGGCTGAACAGACCCAGCTCTCTCAGTCTCTCCTCATAGGATAGATGTTCCAATCTCTTAATCACACTGGTGGCACTTTTCCTGGACTCTCTCTAATTGGTCCATTTCTCTTTCCTCTACTGAAGAGCCAAGAATGGACTCAGCACTGCAGGCGTGGCCCCACTAAGGTTGAGTAGAGGGGCAGGACCACCTCCCTCATCCCTCTGGCAATGTTTTTTCTAATGCACCCCAGGATACCACTGGCTCACTTTTCCACAGGCGTACATTGCTGATTCACGGTCAGCTTGGTGTGCACCAGCATCACCAGGGCCTTTTCTGCCGAGATGCTTTCCGGCTGGTCAGCCTCCAGCTTGTACTGGTGCATAGGGTAAGTTACCCCAGGTTCAGGACTTTTCATTCATCTTTGTTGAGCTTCATGAGGATCTTGCCAGCCTCTTTCTCCAGCCTTCTCATATTCCTCCTGATATCAGTAGAACACTGATACATCAGCCAGTCCTCCCAGTTTTGGATCCCCTGCAAACTTGCTCAGGATGCACTTTGTTCCAGCCTAGAGGTCATTAAGGAAAAATTAATACAGTATTGGCTTTGTTATTGATACCTGGAGTATCAGTTAAGTCACACTAGCCACTTCCCTTCAACTGGACTTTGTGCCACTGATCACAACAATTTGGGCCCAGCCTTCTATGCTTCAGCCTTCGACCAGCCTCACTATCCACTTACCTAATGTACTTTTTCAGCTGCTCTGTGAGGATGACATGGGAGACAGTGTCAAATGCTTTACTAAAGACAAGGTAAAACATATCAAGTGTCTCCACCAAGCCAGTCACCTTATGGTAGGAGGTTTTAGGTTGATTACGCATGACTTCATCTTCATAAATCCATGCTGACTACCCCCAATAAACCTGGTGTTCTTCATGTGTTTAGAAATGTTTCCTTCCCAGGGACTGAGATGAAGCTCACCAGCCTGTATTCCCATGGATCTTCTTTTCTTGTTTTTCTTGAAGATAGGAGGGCAATTTGCTCTCTTCCAGGCTTCTGAACATCTCCCAGTTTCCACAACTTTTCAAATGTGACTGATACTGACCCTGCAGATATATCAGGCCATTCCCTCTGCATTTGTGGGTACAAACCCATCAGACCCCATTGACTTATGTATGTCCATTTTGCTGGAAGTGCTTCCTAAACCTGGACTTCTTCCACAAAGAGTAAGTCTGTTCCAGATCCCTGGTCCCAGTGGCCTCAGACTGCTGAAGCCCAGTTTTACTGACCAAGACTGAGGCAAAGAAGGTGCTCAGTATCTCAGTCTGTTCCATGTTACTTGTCCCTCATTTTCCTATGCCATTCAGCAGTAAGCCTACATTTTCCCTAGTCTTCCTTTTGCTGCTTAGGTGCTCTATTGCCCTTGCTGTTTATTTCCACAAGTAAACCTACATATGATTTTTAAAATTTACTAAGACCTGTAGTTATTTTTCTCATAGGTTAGAAAAGAAATTTTTCTTTTCTTTTAAATCCTGGGAGGCCCTCAAGTGAGGGTCTTCCATGCTAACAAAATTTGGGACCCTTTTGCAATGTATGGGCCTCATGTGAGCCAGGATTCCTGCTAGATTAGAAGTATGGTATGGTCATAAATGACTAATATTTGAGAATCCTGGGGTTACCCAACAGTGAAAAAAGAGGTCACATAGTTTTCAGCAAGGCTCTCAGTGGGATTTATTTGAATGAAAACAATGTAGCATGTGCTGTCAGGTTTTGACAGCATAGTAAAACCCAGGATGCATGATTAACTTTACCTGCAAAGAAAACTACAGATAAAGAAACTAAAAGCAAAAAAAAAAAGCTTCAGAGAACTGAAATGCACATGGGGAAATAAGAATGATAGGTAAGAGTTACTGAAGTTAGGACACATAGCTTCATTATGCTCTCCTCATGAAAAAATACAGCAAGATCATTAGCAGCCAGCAGGGATAAGTATCTCAGTTTTATTACTCACAAGAAACATTCAAAATATGTGAACATATGCTTCAAAATGTCAGTGTCTCATTCTGACCTCTTCTTGGGCTGTCATAATTTGTTACTCTTATATCCTAATACATTTTAATTTCTGCCGTCTTCTGGAACCTTCCTACAGCACAACACTTGCAACAAAATCTTGACGTGTAGATGGTGTCAAAGCATCTCACATCAACTCCTAAATATGCTGTTCTAATGAAATGCAGGACTGTAACGTATTTCATAGGCATGGGTATTATTTCCATCTACAACTAGGAAAATGATTAGGAGCCATAGGATGCCCATTGGCCATGCTGGTACTGCTGCTGCAGTAGCTTGATCCTGTGCAAACACTTCCCGACTACTGAGAAATTAGAAGATCCAGAATAAACTTTTTTTTCTTTTTTCCCTTTATTTGAAGACACTCTGATGAAGGCTTTGGCACGTTTTAAACCTTTTGCCACCTGCACATGCTCCTCCCTCCTCCTTTACCCTCCCCTGCCTTTTTTTACACAGAAAGGCTTACATCTTGGTACAGTACAAATACAGTTAGCTTTTTAAAAGCAATATATAAATCTAGTTCACCAAGTTATCTCTTACTGTAAGGCAGAGTAATTTTTTTGTGCATAGCAAGAAGAATAGCTTCACACACAAAAAATCAGGTCTCCTTTCCTCTCTTCAATGAAGAAATAAAGAGCTCACCTGGCTACCCTCTGCTTTGAAGAATAATTGAGACTTACATTAGGGCACACCACACAGAATATAGTGAACAGAGATAGATGAGGGTCCTAAGACCACATCACATTATGAACATTTTCAGTTACCACAACCTCTTTGCAACACTTGCTAGATATAGGATAAGATATTGGAATGGAAGGTTGAGAGTTAGCCATAGAACTTGAAAAATGCAAAAATGTAGAAGAGGATTCTGCATTAAGTCCCCATCATATATAACCAGAGTACATTTTTATCCTTGCATTAATTTCTAGGTTTTCAAAAGGAGCAAGAAGCCAAATAGGTACCATGCCTATAATTACCTTAAGCAATTGAGATCGTGCTAAGAGCTTTACTTAGTGGGGAAACTTGAACTGCTTCCTTAATTATACTTTTTTTTTTTTTNACTCTTTCTTTAATTTTCTTTTTTTTTTTTTTTTTTTGACTGTAAAACAAACCATTATGTTATGGGGCCCTTTCAGGGACATCTTAAAACTGTACCATATAAAAGACCCCATATAGAGTAGTACCCTCAAATAACTTCTCTCCTGGAGGCTGATTAGTTCAGATAGATGAAGGAAGCAAAAGGAAAACCGAACTGACAGGCCTTGGCAGTGCTGGAGGAAGAGGAGGCAAACAACTGATCATCAGATAGATTCAGGTGTGGTGAAAAACTACCTCTACCTGCAAGTGATTTTCTGCAGGGTGAGACTGGGCAGGCAAGCTATGAGTACAAACACATACACAATCAATCATTCACCTGGCCCCAGCTTTAGGAAGCCAGTTAGCCAGAGGGCAATATAGCATAGCTCTTGTGGATGCCCCATTTCTCTCACCATGAAGGATTTATCTTTTCCTGTGATAGAACGATACTGATTAGATCCCAATGGATTTGGATTTGGTATTGCAGGAACCAATACCGGGACAACAGATGGCATTACCTCTAGTTAAATTTTATGCTCTTTCACTCAAATCATCAAAGTGCTGCTCGAAAGTGGTTTCCTACAACATATCGGCTGTACCTTACCTGAAAATCAGCAGGAAAGTTTTGAGACAAATACAAATGTAAATAAATATCTTCCATTTTAGAAGACAGGACCATTTCTTCTGCCTAAAAGGTTTTCTCAGTGATGTCTCCTGTCATCCTTCTGTTTAATGAGCAAATGAATAAGGGATAATGCAAAACAATTACCATTATATCTTGTCATTTAAATACAGTCCCTGACTTCCCCAGATTTCAGCACACATACAGAAACTAGGAGATGAAGCTTAGGAATAAACAAAGAAAAAATTGTCTTCATATTAAAAAAAAAAGTGGTAGCATTAAAGAAAAAAACTGTGGAATTCTGTTGGGAACATAGGAAACCTCCTTATCAGTGAAGTTCACACTCTCAGTGCAATGACTAAACTACTGTTCCCCTGAAGTTTGAAATTACATGAGTCCTAGCTATAATTGATTTCTCTGATTTATGCCTGAATGGCTCACTTCTCCTTTAATATTAAACTCTGCAAGCGATTTGCTATTTCTCTGCAATAGCATTAATTTCAGCACGCTGTCAAGTGGATTTGCTGGAAAATTATATGTAGAATTTGCATAGAATGGAAGAACTTGTTTTGTAAGTGGGAGAAGTTATTCAAGGGCTAAAACGCTTCTGAAAAAACACAGCTCTATGACTAGACAATAAAGGGCAACAAATCAGTTATTCCCTTGGAAAGTTGTCTTGGAAAACTTCCTGTAGGTAGCAGCTCAGTGTTCAAAAGCAGGTAAACAAGGCAAGCAGAATGCTAAGAATTATTATAGGATGAATTAAGAACCAAAGATTTTGAAAGTTAACATTTGCCACTACAGATACGCATATTGCCTCATAATTGAATACAGCATGTGTTTCTTCCTATCTCATTTCAAAGAATAAGAGTCTAACATAGTCTTGGAAGAGGACAGCTAAGGGATAGTACAACACAAACTTTTACTGGTGTGGTAAAGTGGTACCAGCAATGAGTAGGCATTGTTCTTGCAGTATAGAGCTAAAATTAATTCACTGACATCACCAGGTAGCAGGGCCAAAACAAAAAGGAGTCCTTCCTCATATTTTTCCACTGAGAGATCACTACCTTTGGGTTTTAGGGCAAGAGAGGGCAATATAAACAAGAAGAGAGTTCAAAAGAGAGCAGAAAAATTACAGGCAAGATAAACATGACTGCAGCCTCTCAGTCAAGAATTTCTTAAATTACTGATGGTTGGAAAGTAGACCAAGAAAATATTATCCCGCACTTATCCTGTTCTTGAATGTTTTCCCTTGGCACCTGGTGGATGCCATGAAACATGAACTGATGCAGTTCTCACCTGGTTTTGATGGTGCCCTTTTTTGAAAGCTATTGCCAGGGAGCAGCAAGAATGGGCTGTTCTGTAAGGGAAGAGCTCCCGGGAAGCTAGAATGAATAAAGGCAGGCAGGGCATGAAACTCACTGAGAGGTCCCACAGTACCAAGCAAGATGAGCCATGTCCATCTGCTGCTCTGGATCATCAGCCAGTTGGGCAATAAAGCAGGTAGCAGGTCAAGCCAGAGGTGAAATCAGTGGGTCAGTGCTTGAATTAGTGAGGCACATTGCCAGACACTGGCCAAGATGCAGTGTGGCTCAAAGATGAGAGGAGAAGCCTAAAAACAAAGAGGTGGAGAAGCCATTGCTTCTTATAGCTCTTCCCCACAATGCTCCACATGCCTCTCTGGTACAAGGACAGGCAACTGCACCCAAAACTGGCCCTGAGCCCAGGCAACCAAACCACTAAGGGCAGTGAGAGGTGCGAGGCTGCACTTGACCTTGATATTTGTTTGTACAGGGCTTTGCTTGCTCCACCAATGCATTGAGTGTAATGTTAGCTTTCTAATGCATTTCAAGCGTAGGAAAAAACCCACTTATTTTTAAGGGTTGAACTGCATTTACCTAAGAATTAGACTTAACCTGCTTGTATTCAGTACACACAATTCTGCTCCACTCTCGTCATAACACTGGTTTCAGTAGAACTTTTCACTTCATTTAGAAAGAGAACTCTGTGATAGTGGCTGTGTTTCCTTTTATCACTTGTAGCCTATCATTACAATCTTCCATATTGTCGGTGGGCATAGTCTTTGAAACACATTCCTTTCAGAAAATTGCCAGAACTCACTGTAAAAAAATTCAGGTCACAATATATGACTTTTTCATTGGTCAAACATATAATTAATTGCTAGATCAATTCAAGAACAGCAAACACAAGTTGCTGGTTATTTTTACCCCTGTTTGAGGGATATATTCTGTTTTAATTACATCCTAAACTGGTAGAAGCAGATCTGTTTCTGAGATGATGGCTGCCTCAGCAAATCTTTTACTGTGCAATTACATTTGTGTTGGCATTCATATTGAAAACATAGAAAAGCATTCTTACACTCGGATTTCATTATTAAGTCTATTACTATTAGCAACTGTCTTTTTCAAAGAAAGCTATAGAACTTGAGAGATGTATGGTTCAATAAATACTTACATTTATTAGAAATTTCCTTGAGTTTTTATGGTGCCAAAATGCTTTCAGATTCTCCTGTTCTTAATGGAACCACTATCATAGTTTGAACCTGTGAAAATTGCTTCATTCTTTATATGTTCTACACCCCAATGTGGCATTTGGCACAGTTTTTAACAAGTACCGTGAGGGTTTCCCTTTGGAAACAGAGCAAACTGTGTAGTGTTTGTACATCAACTTCACCTCTCTTCACACTGATTGGAATTTTCTCATAAAAAAAGAACACCTAACAAGACCCTGTACATTCTTCTCACCACAGGAATTTGAAACAAGAATGAGGAGGAACTGCACACAACTCTGTGAAGGTGTTGCTACAGTAATGGAGGAAACAGCTTAGTCACAGGAACTACAAGGCTGAAGGGAAGAAAACAAACTTACTAGAGTTTATTATGTTGGAGACAGATACCATGTGAAAGAGGTTGAAAATAAATTCTAACTCTTCATATTTGATAAAGAACTAAAGACCTTGAAGAAAACAGTGTCAAGAAAATATATAACATTCTTCTGGCTGTAGCATTTGTTGCCTCTTACACGATCTTCAGTAATCCCATCTTCAAGGAAGGGTATAAGACAGGGGCAATTTAGAGCAGAAGTCTCTGAATTGCCGCCTTTGCTATATTATTCTACAGCAACTATTGTAAAAGTCCATGGAAACTAGCTGGCAGATCTGGTTACCTAAAAGAAATTATCAGATTTGGTGTGAAAACACATGTCACTGGACCAGACTAGAAAGAGAGGAGAGGAATTGCAGGTAACTTTTGGGGAAAAGTGTTATAGTGAATGACTTGACAAAGAAAAATATATTTTATTTCTATAAACAACCTATCTGACAAATGATCAAAGATGTCAATTGTTTATGAGAAATTTGTATTTTCTCCTCTCATCTAAAGGAGTCTTAGAAATTTTAATCATGAAAAATAATTATATGTTACTGAGTACTAGTCTGCTGAGGATTAGCAGGGATAAAAATGACTTCTCCATTTAAAAATTTTAAAATTTAAAACCTTTAAATGTGATCAAAGGCCTTTTATATGGACAATATGTACTAGCCTGTGGGCAGATCACAGAAAGAATAGTTACCATTTTAGTCAGATTCAGAAATAAAATATAGGAAGCTGTGAATGTCACAAGATCAGGTAGATTTTACCACTTTAATAAATTGAGTGAAATAAAGTATATACATCATATATTTCTTATCTATGAGCACAGGTCTGGATTAGCAGGAGAGATTGTACAGTACAGATTTAACACACGTAATTTTTAAATCATAGGGGAGGAATGAATAGAGGATCATATACCTTTATTTCAGTAAATACAAAGATGATGAAATCTGGATATTTGATTGTCAACATTACAAATATCATCCACAGGTTATCAGCATTAATTCAAACATAAAAGCATGATGCAGTTATTGCCTAAAACCACCAAGATCATTATAAAGACAGATGTTGGGCTGAGAGACATTTAATTAGATTAGCTGGCCACATTACTGAGTGAGTTACTATTTCTGCTTGATTTGACTAACAAATGGCCTCATAATATTGTTAACCACTCATTCTTTTACAGGTTGCTTTTAGCAAATGCTGCATTCATTTGTAGACCCCCAGTGCACACACTGTTTAACTTCTAAGGCACTAGAACCTGGCCTCTAAATCGGATTGGTGGTACCAATTGTGAAAAGAGTGTGTAAAGATATCTCAGAAAAATCAGGCTGTAATTCCATTTTGAGCAAAAATTAGAGAAAGCTGTGTTTTGTCCACAACAAAGTTTTGTACAAAGGCTACTTTTGACAACTATCTTCAGGAAAGACAGAATCACAGAACCACAAAATCAGTTAAATTGGAAAACACCTCTGAGATCATCTAAGGGCTTCTGACAACCAACACTTTTATAATGGAAAGATACCTTCAGCCACTGTAGATACTATTCCATTAGAAAGAAAGCTTACTGTGTACACACAAAAGCTTAGGCAGACAAAGTTGCAAGAATTTTTGAAAATGCTACCTTGACACTTGAAGGCTATTCTAAATGACATAATTTGTGATAGTTATCTTAATCTTTTATGACTCTTTTTTTTTTTTTCTCAGAGAGGAAACACATCCAAAGTGAAACAATGTGGGCTGAAAAACACTACTTGAGATCACTGAGCTCTGCTCTCCTATGGCACTTCCTCAGGTTTCAGTAAGCCTTTTCATCGCCATGTCAGGAAAGCAGATAAGGTTAATGGATGATATATTTTCATAAGCCTGTTTCTCAGCTTGGTTATTCTGCCCTTTAAAATATGAAGCAGACTTCCTGAAGTCATATAAATAATAGTTTACCTGAGACCTTCAAAAGGGGTTGATGCCCTTGCCTTTGGCTGTATTTTCTTTACTGTGTCAGATAGGAACAAGAAGAATTGCGCTGTGAACAGGTGATTAAAACAAAACAAAAGAAATCAAAAAAGGAAAGGAAAAAATGTCTACCACCCCCTGCACAAGCTTTTTCCATGAATACAAATTAAACTGATAGAAACTGCAAGTAATGGGCAAGGATGATAAACCACTCAAGTAATGCACCACAAAGGGTAATGTAAAAAATAATGCAGTTATCACCAGACAACTTTTGTAAATTTTCTATGGAAGCCTTGCACTGTTCTGTCATATGAAGTCAAGATTGGTTTTTAATTTTCCTCTTGACATTTGCAGACTGTTAAATACTACCAGAAATTAATTATTGTTGTTCAACCTTGTTTTGAACTTCAGGCAGGGTAATTTAGCTTTTGCTTGTATCATGAAGTAGTAACACTCATTTTGATTTTTGAGCTTTAATTCTTGCTTTCGCTGTTATGGATGCTAGCTTTACTAGTGTCTTTCTCCAGGGGGAGATTTTAAAGCTTTTCTTAGTATTATGATTCAGTAACATAGTTCTGCCAACCAGCTTTTCAGGTATGGGCATCAATAGATTTTTTTTCCCAGATTCTCAAGTAAGCAGAAATCAGATTAAAAAAAAAAAAAAAGCAGTAAAAATGTATCAGAGGCTGAAGTCTACCTTAAAAATACATACTGACTCATCTTTCATGAATGACAGCCTTCCTGCTTGCCTATTTCCTACCCTCATAGTCTGCTATCAAATCAATGTAAGTCCCCAGCAACAGGATCTTCAAAAACTACAGAATCTTCTAGTGAGACAAGAAAGAATTTCTCCTCGTTTATCCTTGGATTATACTTTTGACCTGAAAGGTATTAGCTCAGGGTATTCCACAGCATGTCAGAACAGGATGCAGCCCTGTTTTTGTACCCACTGCAGGTGCCCAGGAGCCTGCAGGGAGTCTGCTGGCTCTGCGGTGTCTGTGAGGAGAGGCCAAGGCTGTCCCAGCTCCAGTGGCTCCAGCGGATGGGCATGGGCAGGCGCCATGGGGAAAGTGCATCTAAGAAAGGACAGAACACTGCTCGGTGGTGAGGAGTGAGGGAGTTCGAGTCAAAGGGAAGAGGTTTTAGGTTTTCTGTTTCTCACCATCAAACTCTATTTTAATTGGCAAAAATTTAAATTACATTCCCTCAGAATATAACTAAGGATCTGCCTCAGAATATTTTGGATCATAACTGAGTACTTATCCAGTTTTATTTACAATACAAAAAGGACATATCTTCATCTAACTATGACAAAAGAAGATAGTTCTGAATTCTGACATCTGATGCCATTTATATCACACTATTCCCCAGATTCCTTGGGCAGCAAAAGTAATGGAAGACATAGAAAGAGTATTTCCCTCCTTGTACCACCTGCAACAGGTAGTGAGAAAATGACAAATACATTAAGTTAAAATCTATGATCTATATTTACATTATGTTATCTACTAGCTACAAATACACTATTTTTTAGGTTAAATTGAAAAAAACATTACTTATCTAATGACTGAATGTGAGTTTTCAATCATTGTTCATCTAATTTAGAATCCAATAGCACAATTGGTATTGTGCAAAGACCATGCTATGCTGCAATTCATATGAATTAATGTAAGATGGGAGTAATTATACAGAGACTGTATGAAAACTATGATGAACTCTTTGGGAATCTCAAAATCAACAACAGTAATGTGGTTGAATGTGGAAATATGTAACAGAAGGAACACCTTTTCAGAATAATCAACAAAACTGAATCTGGATATGTGTCAATCAATTAACAGAAAGATTCCTTTGCCTAAAAGGAACATTTTCTTAAATTAACAATCTGAACTGAATATTATTGCATTTTTATTGTGGCTGTATTCCTTACTCTAGAAAAACAATAATTCATACTAAGAAACGTTGGAAAGAAATCTGCTATAAATTATGGCAATTCTGTTTAAATGTTCTGTGACATTCATGTGAACACATGTCCAATAAAAACACTGCTAAACCTTTTGGGAAAAGAGGTCTGCTGAATTTCAGGAATGTTTTTCACCTTCCTAAGCCTCTGTTTTCCAACTGTTTGCTATAACATGGACATGGAGATCATTATCTTCCCATGTGGGACTCCTCAATGTAGAGACAACTGCAAAGTGGTGATGGAGAGTGTTGCCTACACAAAAAAAAAGAACCATAAAGACCTTCAGCTCTCAAGCAAAAGTTGCCCAGTTCCACCAGCTCTGCTTGCAGGACAGGCTGGAGAGTAAATCCACCAGGGAATGGAGCCTGGGCAATGAGACTGGTCAGTCATAGCTGAATGCTTTAATTAGGAGCTATATGAAGTGCTGACAAAGTCATGCAGTGTACAGGGCTGTAGCCAGCTAAAAGGCCTCCTTCAGAAGACTTCACTGCTTCCCTAGTGAATCAGACTGGGTCTCTGTGTGTCCTGTTCTCCACTCCCACATTTTGCTGGGAAGCAGCTCAGTCAGTGTTAAGGAACGGAGATCTGAGGGCAAAGAAAGAGGTGGTTGAGAGGACAAGCAGTCCAGAGGAGGACTGGACCCCAGAGGGCCTTTACAGAAGGCACAGGATTGGCTGGGAATACAAGAATATTTCTGGTAAGGAAATTTTGGCATACACAGCAATGAGAACTGTGATTCCACTAGTGATAGCACTATTATCTATCAGTGGCTGTTACATACACTCTTCCCATCACTTGTGTATTGTAAATACAGTAAAACAATCATCAGGTTTTGCCAAAGTTTCATGTTGGAAACTATGCTATTGAGGATAACTTCAAGCTGAGAAACAAAGACTCTCAAGCAGAGGGGAAAAAAAACTCACAAACAAATGTGCTGACAACTACAGCTTTGTGTCCACTAACCTCTAAAGGGTGTGCTTTGACTCGAATGGATACATTTAGTAAGAAAATTTTAAAAATCTTAGCACAATTGCTTATGCATGACACGTGCTACTTTAGATCCAATTTTGTCTTCAGACACCAAGGATGTAGTCCTCATAGAATGAGAAAAAGAAAAAAATATTACACCTAATTATCAAGAGAGAAAATGGGCAACATGCTGAAGTTCTGAGCTCAGCAAATTAATAAGGGCAGAATTTCACTGTGCATATCTCAACTTCTGTGACTTCACCTTTTAGTTGAGACAAAGGAACCTATTAATTCTCAGTTATTCCCCCGTTCTTTGTTTATTGTGTATAGCTTTTGCTGTTACTGCAATTTGCCACTTGCTAGGCTTCCATCCTACTCCTTTAGATGCTAATAATGTAATACATCTTGTCACTGATAGCATCTAAATTCTAGCACACAGTTAAATACCAATACCTATTAAATTGGAAGGTACTATTGTTTTCATAAGACTTGCCTTTTTTTCCTAGATGACTATAAAGAAGCATATTACCACTTCATTAAAAAAATACACATGTAGTAACCTACATGTTTAATAGATTTCACTGCTCTGAGGTTGTGTAGAGTGAAATTATCATCCATTGATTTAACTCATATGGACAAATCCCATTGTACATTTTCTTTGCTTTCTGTTTCAGCTGAGCTCTGTGGATATTAAAATTGTCATTATCTACCCACAAGCAGTTTCAAAATACCCACAGACATCTTGCTTAGCTACTGCTCGAGGCTTTGGAAAAAAGTAGTGCAAAAACCTATAATATATATGTAGAAAAAAATCTGTCATTTTGTGGTATTTCAACCTGTATGACATATGCTGGAGGTCTAAAGCTGCCACTGGTAAAACAGCCTTAATGTTCCTATGAATTCTACATAAGAACTTGCTAGCAGAAACACATTGCTTAAGGCAGTCCCACATAAGACAGCAGGTTGAAAGATAAATGGGTCCCTGCGCTGAAACTGATGATTTTTCCTAAGTGTGAGTGATTATAGCACAAATTCATGAGCTTCTAGCAAAGGCTTTACAGTCCCAACTGGTAATATAATACTACTGTGACTAAATACACACTGTGACTTAAAAAGACCTTGTAGTTGCACTGTTTTAGGAATCTTTCTTTTCTTTCTCATGGAGAATAGAGATAAGTTGCATTCCTGTACTCTTTTAATCTCATTGTTTTTGGTACTGGATGTTGTAGGATTGTAACCTATCGTTTTAGGGGGTGGAAAACTCTCGACCAATAGTTGCTAGATTATTAAAGCTTATATAAAGAAACCTTTGTAAATAAAGTCCTCTCAATCGCCATCTTGAGTGCTGCCTGCTAGACTTCCCTGCGAGCTTCTGTGAACCTCCACGAATATCAGAAAAACAGAGCAACAAGACCTGATTCTAAACTGGCAAGAAAATCATGGACACATCTAAGCATCAAGCAAGTGTTTACAAGGTTATTTAGGATAAGAGGTGAAGGAGAGTCTGCATCTTGCATCACAGGTCACTCCCAAGGAATACAGAAAAATGGTGCTGGGAAATGTCAGAATGCTTCCACAGTCGTTAGGACAGAGCACAGGCTGTGTTATGTATTACCTGCACTAATATGAAGTTAAGGGCATAAATTAAAAACAAACAAGCTATTCTTAACAAACTTAGGAAGATATACTGCGGTAAATGAAAACTTAATGGTATTGAACCTCTGACACTAGATCAGAAAGGTGAAACTAAACTATAATACAGAAAAATGTGAATTATTGAATTACCATTATTCTTCATTATTTACACAGAAGCAGAATCACTAATGTTAAACAATAACAAAATATATTCTACTGAGTAACAGCTTCAGTGATGTGAAGTAGCAACTATTGTAGTGACCCTCCAGACTTTTTAGGGTGAGGCAAATTGTATCCGAGAGAGTAAAAAAAATTAGCTGAGAAGATTGCCAATTTACATCTTTATACACTTAAATGGAAGTTCTTGGAATAAAATCTTTGGTTAAAAGAACACTACTGTGGAATCCAATAACAGAGAAGTCTAGACTTGAAAACTGATGTTTTGTGTAAGAAAGGAAATGTGAATCCCACATATACAACAGAAGATGTAAAAAGGAAACAATGTGTTTAATCATACAGGATTAGTGAGACCTTTACTTATAGTCCTGTTCCTAGTTCTGTCTACTACACTCAAAATCTTGCCATGAGCAAGAAAGAGCATGTTTGACAAGTGGAGGTAAAAATTCCTGGTCAGTCCAGCTAATACTAACAGTATAATAATTTAAATTGTCTAGTTAATACAGGAAAAAAAAATCTATGAATAATAATGTTACGTTTCTAACTCAAAACTTCCTAGCATTTGTATTTCTACCTGATAATTTTGTTCACTTTCCCTCCTGTCTGTTAGGGTTGTCTGCTGACATTTTAGTTTTCCTTGAGAAGAGCAGGGAAAAAGAGAGCCATGGTAAAAACTTACCTTGGAGGAGTTTGCTGTTTATGGTGACAATTCTCCATCATCAGCACTGAGACCTCTTGTGCTTACATTTATACATTTCCAACCACAGTCCTTTTTCTCTATTCCCAAGCTAAATGTTGAAAGTTGCACAAAAGCCACCCACAGCTGCAGGTCACACAAAGGGCTATTGTCTGTTACACGGGAACTTCACAGGCTGTGGGATTCACCAAGGCGAAATCCCTTCAGGGCAGGCGCCACTCCACACATGGCCACTGGCAACTCTTATCCCAGGTACAACCAGGTCAGGCCAAGGCAAACCCAGACATGCCCTGAGACACTGCAGTCTCAGGTTAACACAAAGCCTCTATCACAATTTCTGTCACTAGTAACAGCAAAAATCATGTGTCTGCGTTACAAGTTTACTTTTAGAAAAAAATAGCATTGAAGAATTCATTCAAAGGGTTAGAAAGAAGTATATGATTTTATAAATTTCACCTGTTTATTCACAGAACCTTCTTGTGTGTACAATGAAGAAATTTTTGAGGAAGTTATTTTTGCTTTAGGTAGAAAACTGGTCCTGACAACTGAAAGCTCCAAATTGAAGCTAGACAAATTCAAGATCGAAATAACATACATACTTTTAACTCAAAGGAAAATTAACCACTAGAGAGCAATTATCTGAAGATTTAGAAGCTTTCTATATCTTGGAATAATTAGATGAAAAAGGTCCTTATTAAAAAAATTCCAAAAAATCAAGAGAAGAAAAGCTAAACAGGAGAAGATACCACTTATGAAGTATTCATGTGGTAAAACTATTTATTTTTGTAATGGAAGAATCTTCAGCTAAGTGGTTTTACACAGTTGTTCTGATTGTAATCCATGGCAATCTTTTCCTTGGTTCCCACAGAGTGATTTAATTTGCCTATAATTCTAACGAGATACATGGAAAATTTAGTGAGCACAAAGTCTTCAATTAATAGTATCCCTGCTCAGGATTTCTAAAGTCCAGATTAAAAACCTTAGAAACACAGACAGAAGGGACTATAGCATGAATATTCCAACACACTGCTGGATAGCACAGTGCTTGCTCTGATAATTAGCCGTTCACAGTTCTCAAAACCTGCAAGAAAGAATAATTGCCCTAAAAGCAAAATGCTATGCACTAAAAACTACTAATGGCAGGTAGGTTATTTTTCATCTTATTAAAAGTTTTCTTGTTTTATTCAAAGATCTCATGAAGATACCTCTGTGTACTCCTAGGACAGACTTTCATCGTAATTTTTTCCCATTGAGTATTATCATCAGTACATTCTAGCTGAGAGCATTTTACGTTACTTTATCAATTACACCACTATAGTTCAAAGGAATTAGAGCAAAAGGCCTGGATAACCAGAGCATGAGGAAAATAATGACCCAGAGGATGTCTGGACTATGTCATGTGTATGAGGCAAAATGCTGGTTTTTTCTGTCTTCTGAATACCAAGGTAGAAGTAAACTTTTAAAATAAATCTTAGCCAGCTCAAGTTGACTTTTATATTTGAGTTTCTGTTTTACAATGCAATAGAGTATCTGGGAACTTAAAAAATATATATACATAATCTAGATGCAGTTTTTTCTGTATTTCTATTAGCATGTCTTTTTATCCTATATTTCCGGAATGTCATATCAGGAATCATGACAAGTATATATCATGTACTAGTTCTGGCACATCACTATACTGTTATTTTAATTTCTGCCAGTCATTCTGGAGGCAAAAACATGGTATAATTTTAAAACTTTCATTTCATAGTGTATCTGGCCTTTACGTCTTCTCTCTGAATAAAGGGGTTTCCTTCTAAACCTTCTCTGACCCAAGCCTACTATTTGTCTATAATTACGATAAAATTAAAATTTTTATAATTCTTTCCCAGAGAAGCTGAAAATGGCTAAAGAATACTCTATGACCACTGATCATATAATCAACTAGCACATCCAGCATTTAGAAGCACATCCAACAACACAGAGAAAACACTTTGTAGCCCCTGCCACCAATCAACTGCTCTCAAAGGAGGGAGAAGTTGATCTAAAGGCTCCTTCCAGTAAAAAAAAAGGATTGATTTCTTATCAAGTATCAGCACTGGAGCACTTCCTTCTTTGATACAGCACTCCGAATTTTTCCATATGCTCTGCCCAATTAAAACTATAGTAGAAATAACATGGACTTACAGAGAAGGCTATTTTAGACATGTACCAAATGTAAAGGCACTCGTTCCCTATTAAAAGCCTAGGAGTCGTGTAGAGGTCCAGGAGCAATATTTGGCATTGGTACTTGCTTTTGTTTTTTTTTCCTCACTTAAAGAAGCATAACTATTGATCATATAGGATTCATTGATGCAGAAAACCCCTTTTTTTTCTATGTAAATCTCTTTACCCTCTGCCCCAAGGATCTGACTTATGCTTAAATCATTTAAACAGCTATGCGGCTTATATGTCTGTCCAGTTTAGAAATCCAGTTTCCTATTTTTAAGTCAATTTACTCTTCATCCTGACCTAAGATTTCTGTAGCTACAACCCACTGTCACTTTCTTCAGCAAAACCAGTAAACTTTGTAATAAAAGTAGCAGTTCTGCCAAGACGAGATAAAGCACCGTTCAAGCCCCTCAAACCTTTCATAAAGCAATGCTTATGGGTTCCAATTCTGCTTTTTAAGCCTGAAGACTCCTCACTTTTTAAAGTTCTACACATTCCTCAACTCCTTCACTAAAAACTTTCTCTTGCTTTCTTTCTCCCTCTGCCTTTCTCCCTTTCTTTTCCTTTCTCTCATATTCTAGGATAATAAACTACCTATTTCAACAGAGGCACAGACTTTTTAAGAAGTATTTCACATTACAGTGATTAGCACTGCATTTTCCTTTACTGCTTGTACTTTGGTAGAATAAAATAAATGAGACCATAAGTATACATCTGTTAGGTTTAAATAATACATGAAAGTGACTGGTAGCATTAAAAGAGGAGAAAGCAAATTTTTCAAGGACAAAATTCTGTGTGTTCAAATGTATTTCTAACATCAAACAGTAGCATTATACACTTAAATCAGGAACTTTACTTCTTTCAAAACATAATTATACTGTTCAAAGAAAACTACTGAAACTACTGTGTACTTTTGTGAAATGATACAATGCAACTATACTTTGCAGAGCACATCCATACAAACTGCATTATGAAATGTACCGCAGAGATAAACAATAGTTACACAGTCAAATAACAAACAATAGCAGAGAGAGAAAAACATGAAGTCATGAGAGATGGAGAATACATCCTACAAAATCTGAAAGGAATATAGAGTCAGTAAGACAGATTTAAAGGTGCTTCTAGGGGGCAAGAATAATAAAACAAAGGTTTTCACAATAGCCGAAGTAAGACTGCACAAATGAGATACACAAGGTCGCTACTATTTAAGCAGATGAAGGAGAGTGAGTTACAGCCACAGAGCAAAACCCATCATTTATTTTGGGCCATTTTCTGACTAATTGTGATATGGCAAGTGAAACATCAAACGTTTGAAACATGATGACAGCCACCAATGTAAAAGTACGAAATTTTGGCATGACAAGCCCAAGTAAGTGCTGTCAATACTAAACATGCAAAATAAATGTCAGGGGTGTTATTTGACTAAACACTGGAGTAGTTAACCTTTGATGCTCTGACTGATCTTGAGTGAAAATAAGATGCCATCAGAAGAAAGTGAGTCTGCTGAAACACTTGTTATTGTATGGTTTCCCAAATCAAAGAATCAGACATTAATAAAAGAACAGATATTATAGCTAATGGTCCCTTTAGCAATGCTTCAGATGAATAAATGTAATACAATAGGCACCATACCATGCAGGAAAGATCTTATCATAGTATTAGTACAAAATATAATTTTAAAAGGTAACTAGACCCTTTGAGAGGACGAAGGAGAATGAAACATTAGTAAATTCTAAAATGAACAGTGTTGAATCTGAGAAAGGCATAATTTTGTTTGTTAAGTTAATGATTTTGAGGTCAGTTTGTGTAACAGCACCAAGTTAGTGTCTTGCTGGTTTATTGAGCAACCACAGAGGAACAGTCAAACAGAGCAAAGGTGCATAGTACTGTAAAAACTGCAGAAATTGTGCTATTGAAAAGGCAGACCAACCCCTTGATATAAAAGAGAAAAAGAGCACATATTGCCTTTCATGTTGAAGTGAAAAGAAACATTATAGCAGTTGGATTTCTTCTTTCCTCCAGAATTCTCTGTAGGTTAGTATTTTTCTTTTACTAGAAGAGTGAAAAGACAGGTGAAAATAACATCTACCTTCACTAAAACTGACAGTGAATTTCCAGCTTTCTTTTGCAGAATAGGAAGTTAATAGGTAAGGTGTATCAAAAAGTGTCCTTGTTCTTGTGTACAAATTGACTAAAGCACCATCAAGCTTTGAAATGTCTAGAAAACTTTTCAGTTTCTTAAGTTTTAGGAATTTGATCTGAAAGGAACTCAGCATTCAGTAGAAATCCAGGTGGATGGATCAGTAACATCCTTACACAGGAAGGGAACGTTTTAAGGGAAAAAATTAGAAGCCCTTAAAAATTGTGAAGCTGAGTGAAATGAGCACTGAGAGTAAGACAGCATAGTTGTTTGACTCATATCACATATGAATTGATCTGTATCTATTTAGGACTAATTTCTCTTGTTTGCTCATTAACTGTCTGAAATGAACAAAGAAAACGCATGATATTTCAATATGGAATAAATCTTCCCTTTAGACGATAACTTTCCGTATAATATATTTAATTGAGGGACTATTTAATGATTTAAACTTTGGAAATCAAAATATATTATATTACATATTATGCATCAGTTCTGCTCAAAAACTCTGAAAGCATTTCCCCTGCAATTACAATATAGCAAGCAGTAGTTAATCTATCAATCATAGTTGAGTCAATATTTCTGAATCACATTTCACAAAGTTGACTCAAATGATCATGAGAATCTGTGAGAAAATAAGGATGAACAGATATAAATAAACCAAATAAATCCTTCTACAAACTTGTTCGAATCAATCTCTGAACAATGATCTACAAAAACTAACACTGATTATATGAAATCCATACAGTGTCATACAGATTAATCACAACAATCCCAATGTTGTGACATGAAAGATTATACAAAGTACCAATGAAAGGTGCTGCCTAGATTAAAAAATTCTGGCTAATAGAGCAACAATTTGGTGCCAAAGTAGAAAATTGAAGTGAAATTAACTGCTGCCCTCCAACAAGTCTATCTTAACAACAAAGCTTATCACAATGAAACAAAAACAGAGGTGTTATTGGCTGAACGCGTGGCAGCAGATAAATGCAACAGATGTACAAGCAACAGTTATCTTTTCAAGAAATGAAAATCAGATTTTTTTTCAAGGCACAAAATTATCTCCATAGGTGTGAATTCTATAATACCTTAGAGAAATTGTCTGCTTTTGTTTTAACATGTCAGTTCAGTTTAAATTCTTGACCTAAGGGCCCTTGCAGGCAGTTGTAAAGGCTCTCAAATCCTAGGCACAATTACAAATACATCATGTTTTTCACGTCTAAGCACTTATTTATACTATGGGATTAAAATCACTTCTCCCACTCCCTCAGTGGAAAAATTTTGTACTAATTGGCACAGGAACACTGAGTTTCTTATTCACCAGTATTGTTTCTAATAAGAAAAATGTATACACTTAATGAGTATTCCACTGAAAAAACACACTAAAATTTCTGCCAATGTAAAATGCAGAGGCATCATTTGCATGCTTTTTCTAGAAATCAGAAAGTAGACCACAATTGTTTATCTCTCTCATTTGCCCTAAACCTAATAACAAACTACCTGCATAGATTCCTTTGGCTTCTGCATTGGCTAATTTGCACCTTTTTAAAAATAAATATGCGAAATTTTGCAAAACTGGCACACAGTCAGTATAGGATACCTACACATAGCAATGTGAAGTCTGGCTTACAGGCTGTAGGCAGAAGCTGGCCTGGAAGATACTTCTGCAGGGCTTCTACATTTTTCTAAGCAATAATTAGGCAACTAACAAAGGATGACCAATTAATAGAGCCTGACCAGGCAGACATTTCTGTCTGGATATGTCCTCTGAGACAGAATCAAAACCTGTTGCTACTACCACAGTCGGAAAGGAGGACCTGAGAAGCCTTGCATGTTATGTTGCTTCTTCCGCTGCCAGTCTGAATACTGATCACCAGACTCAGTCCCACCACAGAGGTGGTGCACTCACTAGAACGCATAAGTACACATGGGAGGAACTCCAGAGGTGCTAAAAAATCAAACTGGTTTTGGCTTCACTGAGAATCTTCTAAAGAATATGTCTCTTGTTTATAGCTCTCATTACATACATTATTTAATATAACTTTAGTTGGGATGAAATGTCTGAATTTCTTAGTCTCTCATAATAATATAATGGCCCATTTTACTGGTCCTTCAGAATGTTATCTTAACTAACAATTTTAAGGTCTGATGCAGCAGCACAAACCATAGTGTAATAATCAAAGAGTAGAATTACAGAATGGCTTGGTTAGGAATAAGCATATTTTCATTTTTATTTTTATTACTGTTTTATAAGTAAGTTCCACAGAATGTAATCTTATTCCTCAAAATTGAGAATTTTATGTAACAGAAATTGCAAGAATTAAGTGCCAGTGAAAATTTTGTTGCAAATATTCAAGTACAGATTCAATAAAAAAATTCTGGAAAAATGTTATAGCTGTGACTTTTTCTTAGAAATGGCAAATATAAAATACATTTACTCTACAGTCATAAATGAAGCATTCCATTAAGCATTCCTCTAAATTAACAGGTCTTGTAAAAATAATTGTTACTTTCTTTTAGGATCACTCAGGTAAGGCTCCTCTGTATGTAATTTTTTAATCCTTTTTTTTTTTATATTATACCAAGAAAAATAGAATACATTTACTGCTCAGATTAAGTATTTTCCTTCTGGTGAAACCCAACCCTCTTCATATCTCTCCTAATCTAGATCTCTATTCAATATTCATTTCCTATCTGTACCCTCTTTTTTAAAAATAAACTAATCCACTGGTGACATTTACAGGGAATGAATGAAGACCTGTTTACTGAAACCTTATATTAGTTAGTTCATTTAAACTATCCTTCCAGGAAGATATTAAGGATTAAGCAAGTAGCATCTGACATCTATTCCTCCAAGGAGTTTTATTCTTTCCAATTTCTTAGAAGAAATCTGGTTAGGTTTTAACTCAATTTCTCATCAAGAATTGCCACCTGCCTTTAATTTGATGCACAACAGAAATCTGCAGACTCACAAATACTAAAATGCATCATAAACTTTTCATGTATTAGCTTTAAATCTATTCAACATAAAGCAGGAAGGAAGATTGATTTAACTGGAACATAAGTTTGATGTGGAACTGGAGAGGAAGAGTTCAAATCTGTGGTCAGCCTCAAAGTGTATGTGTCATCTTGGTCAACCACCACGTGGCCCCAAAATTACTTCTGTGCCTACAGTGAAAGTTATACAGAAAAACACCATCTGGCTGCTTCACCACCTAAAGTTTATATAAGAAGCAAGAGAAAAATGGAACCTCTCTTCCCTCCCTTTGTCTGCTATCAAACCATTCTACGTCCTCCAACTAATGATGCAATGTGTTGAAGTACAATACAAGGATTGGGTGTCAAGTTCTCCACTCATTATGACATACATGTATTTTCTCATTTGAGATATTTCTAGACCATAAAATTCTGCCTGTATTCATCTCAATACTTTGCTTGGTATTTTGTCTGTGGTTAGTCCCATACTTTGATGCTTATGTCTGCTTATTTAGGCTACACAGAATTCAAGTCCGTCCCTCATGACTCCATCCCATTCCCACAGGCAGAGAGAGCCACAAAGCTTAGGGAGCATTATCACAAGTAAATACCGTAAAGAATCTAGGCCTTAGCCTTTCTCTAGCTGCATTTTCTTTAAAGGAAGATGTAATGAAAAACACAACAGAAATAAATACCAGGGTACTCAGAAATTTTAATCTTGCTGGCTAGAGAAAAGCATAGAACAAGTAGGGTGAACCTGTTCTGTCCAACGTGCTAGTAGCAGAAATTGATTTGATCACATTTACTTTAGTTTTAGGTGGCACTGTATTGTTCTGCAAAAGATCTGTGAAATCAGTATCTGGGAGAAATATGATATTGAACAGGAAATGATGCCTTCCTTAATGGATAGGCAGTAATTTTTTGAAAGAGTCTAATCACTAGCAAACACTCACTACCAGCAGTAATTCTTTTTGAGAAAGTGAAGCTGGAGAGATACAGAGACAATATTGAGCCTAATGTGCATATCTAGACATTATTACTATTACTAATGATTTCTAATGATGGCATAGTTATCTCTTTTTCTTTCATGCTTTAAAGAGCAACCTATAACTGCTACAAGACCACTTCTAATCTATTAGACTTATAACTCTATTTCTTTAGGCTCTCACCAGTATGAATATTCTGCATGAGTTCAATATGCTCATTTTAAAATTATAATGATTCCTGAAAAAAATAAAAAGTAAATCCAGCAGGAACCGTACAGCAAGGCAATTTCTGCTAAAAGTCAGACTCCATTCACAAATGGCTATACTTATTTGTAGCAGTGTTTTATGCAAGTCATGCTAATTCCAGTGTCTTTATTGCTTGCTGGAATGAAAAAGAGGTGGACCCAAGATTTTAGTAAGACAGACATTTGCTCAAAATTATTACCACAGAAAGATACTGCCTGATTATAAAATGGTTATTCTATGGTTTAACCTCTTTGTAACATACCCAGCAGAAATGCTAGAATCCAATAGGACTGGCTGTCCTCCAGATGCACATACTTCGAATGAGTGGGTTAAGTTTACTCACAGCTTGATACTTGATTACAAATTCAGAGCTGCAGTCATAAAACTGGGCATAATCAGCAATTATGTACTGTACAGAAAGAAAATGTCTCCATTTTTCTTTCTACAGTTTTGTTTCTAGTATCTGGAAAATATTTAAAGCAGATGCCATTATTACTTATTACAGCATTATGTCATACCTATCAAATATTAGCCTGTCTACTATTACAACATATAATCAAATCTATTACAGTCACTAGTAGACAGACGGTCCATTTGTTTGGATCATCATTATCCATTTTCTTTTACTGGAAAAAAATATTAGAAGTAGTGATATTCATATTTGAGAGATTCATAGTTAGTTAACAAATGCAAATGAGAGGATGATGCAATTTCAATCTTACTTAAAGACTACTAGTAATATGGACAGTTCCTGAAACTTTTTTGCATTGGTTACATTTTTGTAAGCTTTAAAATTGAGACAACAATCTGATTTTGTTTATTTTTGAGAATGAACATGTAGAGACAGTTTCATTAAGAGAAGCAGCACTGTTCATCCAGGAGAAATATCTTAATCACATAAAAATAAGCCTTCTACATAATATATTAATTTTTTCAGTTATGAACTGATTAGGAGCAATAATGATGAATAACTTGAGAGAGTCATCAAAGCAGTTTGACTTCAGAATCCAGTTGAGTAACCAGGGAGTTAGTTTCAACAGTTTTATTACGGGATCAGGTAAATATTTAGCATCTGCTCTTGTGAGAGTATAAATTTCATGTCCGAGTGAGAGCTTTGTGGATGTTTGCTCAGTGCTCTCATCTTCCCCACAGGAGAATGAGAATAAAATAATAATTATGTATAAATGTAATACAAGCTGCACATTCAATCAAGTCCCCTTAGCAAACTAATGCATGTAAGAAAAAACCAAGAAATTAATTTCCACACAAAGATTTTGCTCACGACTTTCATAAATTATAGATTACCCCATTTGATTAAGCTGTTCCTATATTAGTCATGTTGTAGCAGACAGCAAAAATAAAGGAAAGGTTTTGCCAAAACAACTTGCAACATTATTTAAATAATGTTTTAAAAGTTTGCCACTATTACCAATTTTTCTTCAAATCCAAATACCAAATTAGTAAACATAAGCAGGTGTGTGCCTTGATGACAGGTACCCCCGTAACTGTGGCCTTACCATTTAAAAAGGATGCTGAGGTACTTGAATGCACCCCAAGAAGGGCAGCAAAGATGGTGAAGGGACTGGAAGACAGGGAGTCAGAGAGAGCCCTGACAGGGGCTGTGCTCATTGTCACCGAGGGCAAGAAGCAACCCCTGGGGACCAACCCTGGGCCCAGCCTGGAAGCCTAGAAAGCTTCCTCCCACCAGATGAGAGGCACGAGGACAGCAGGCACCTGACCAAAATGGCCTAAAGGAGGCTGAGGGCTGTGGTCAGTGCTGCAGAGGAAGGCAGAAGGTGTTTCAGGGCATGAGAGGCTGCCTGTCTTCCTGGGGCAGGAGCAGCAAGCAGCAACCTGGCCAAGAGGGACCAGAGGAAACCTTACCATCACATGCTCAATGCTGCAGAGGAACGCAAAAAAACCACCAAGGGCCAGTGCCAGTCTGCCTCAGTGGAAAATTCCTTCCTGATACCACAGGTGGTAATCAGCTACTCCCTGAACATATAAGACCTGTGTCCTCATCCCACACACTGGGCATGCATCCCAGGAGTTGCCTGACTTCTATTCTGCCCCATCTGGGGCCATGTCAGGGCTTTCCAATAATGAGCAGATGCCCTTGGCCTGATCCGCTTTCCGGACAAGAATCTTTCCTGCACCTGGCAGGGCAGCACTGGGTGCTCCAAAGCACTGGGATCACTTGCAACCCCTCTACACCTCTTATGCCTGCTGCCCCTGGCTCCACAAGGTGTGGGAGGACAGTGAGTTCAGCAGTGTTCCTTAAGGTATTCCCTAAATATTTACTGACTTAGCTTTTGTTTAACAAGAACCAGTATTTAACATGAACAAATAATCCACTTTCTCAAGAAAATTTCAGTAGCCTACATTTTTAATAATAATAAACAATGATATTAATATTTCTTAGAGTTAAAATATTTTTTCCTCTCTGCAGAGTTTATATAGGACTAAACACAAGACAAAGAACATGCGAGGATTTTCTGAGAGTTCAACATGTTCAGGCATCCAACTACAAGATGATGTACAATCCTCACAGTTACTTGAAAGAGTCTCATAAGAATGTAATTGGCTATTGTAACCTGTGTAATATAGGATAAAGTGAAAAAAAAAACCATGGCAAAGGCATAAGAGTAAAACAGCATTCAAACCACCTGCATCTCAAACAATACCAACTTGTTTAAACAGTTATTGATTACACTATTAAGTTACTTATCAGTCTGGGCCATTAGTCATACCGCTCCACACAGATAACCTCACAGGTTTTTGCCTTCTGTCCATGCAGTCCTACTACATCCCTTGCTGCTGCCTTTTTTTTTTTTAAGCTTCCGTGATCTAATCACCATCTTTTTCTTTCTTTCTGTTGTTGTCTTGGGGAGTCCACTTCTAACTAATGACAACTGGAAGGTCCAGACTATTTCTTGATGATACCAAAGTACTGCATATACTCTGTTAAATTTTGCAAGTTATTAAAAAATTTCCAGCTGTATGCAGGGGACAAGGTTTGCAAACACATGGAAAACCCAATTTATTCAATTTTTAATGTTTCTCATGCCTTATTTCCCCTGATTTTACAGTGTTTTACCCCCATTCCCTTTTTTTGAGAATGGAGATTTTTTTAATAATAAAAAAAATACTGCAAAAAACCAAGATATGCTTCAAAAAGCAATTAAACTATTCCTATTTTGTGGTTAGCTCTGTAGAGTTTCTAACCTCCTAGCTGTCTACTGAACTGTGTTAATAATATGGCAGTTGTCACACTCTGGTACATCACGGACAAGTGCCACAGTATTAAAAGCATTGTCATCTGAGGTATAATCTCTGTCTGCAAAGTCACCTTTCTGGATTGAGATAGATTATTATACAAATACACTTGAATCTTTCTCATTGAAAGGCACCTTTCACCTCCATTTCCACATAAAAAGTTTGTTTGGATGCAAAGAGACATGGGGAGAAGACACGGAGAGGGAGAAGGCACATGCAGGAAGTGGCTTCCAGCCATATGGCCAGGAATACCTGCAGGCCAAAGTCCAGGTATAGTTTCAGCCCTTCCCCATTTATACATAACTTCCTTTTTGTGAATTTGTATTGAAAATAACTCAACTACAAGGCAGGTTTTGCTTCCAGCCAGGACATTCTTATATCATCTGCTCCTCATGAAGAGCACTGCTGGATGATATCTGTCTCTCTCATCCCTGAACTGGCAGAGGGAGGAGAAGAGCAGTGAGGAAGGGCAGAATCCTAAAGCCTGTGTAAAGATCCAGAAATGAAGAACTTTAACACTACTTGCAATGATGATTTTTAAATCCAAAGAAATTTTGTCTTGCTGCCAGTTACATTGTGACCATATTTATGTATCAATATGCTTGCAGTGTTTTGTTATTTGGATGAATTATTTCAAACTTCTATTGGCAATCCCACAGTTTACAGAATGTGGTCATATGGGATTAAAGCTGAATGCTGGCATTCTGTCATACAGAGTATAACCCCACAGCAGGTAAGCAATAATCATCCAGAAATGTTCTGCCACATGTATCTGATTACTTAAATTAATCTTTAATGTGAAATTATTCTCAAAAACCGGCATCTAATTCATCTCACTGTGTTACAGAGGGAATCACACTGTTTACACATTCATAAAACACCAGAAACAGCTACATGAAGATTATTCATTTTTCCCCCCATTTTTTCACATGCCACACAGAAATTTTCATAAAATTGGCTTATGTGCTGCATAATCTGCAATGGCAGATTTGATACTGCATTTCAAAGTAATTTTGCTATTTCCTCATTGTGATTTTGTGATTAAAATCCATAATTCTAGCCATAATAAAGTCAGGAAAGCTTTAGAATTCTGTGAGACTGCTGGGATAAATTAGTTGTGAGTAATAATTCCCGTTCAATGTCCTGTGCTAAAATCTGAAAGTACAAGAGTACCATCTGGACTATAACAACAAGTTAGGTAGTTAATGTTAAGTAAAGGAGGTGCATAGGGACCTGTGCTCTCACAAGCAATGCAGCATGTGGATCACTGTGACAACAATGCAACTTCCATTGCTAATGCAATTATAGGTAATTAAGAGATGGAAATAGGGAAGATTATTTTTCTTTTTTCAGTAGCATTTTAACTGCCTGTAATTACTATATACATACCTGCATGAAATGATATGCATTTATACTATTTAGCCACTGGTAAAAAGAGAATGTTCCTTAGCTTTGATGTTCCCCTGTAATTACATCTCAGCTTGCAATCTTTGCAACTAAAAAATGCTCATGTGAGGAGGGGAAGACAAAATAAAAAGACACTGGTTCAACACTTGTATCTTCCAAGAACAAGTGTAATACTCTAACATGACTGTTGTTCTCACATTTTTCAAAACTGCTGGAAATTAAATGCAGAAAACTTTTGCATATCAGGCCAGTGTTTAGCTCAGCAGAATCTGGGACTTTGGAAGCAGTTACCCTCTGGCAGGTGCAACCTGAGAATTCAACAAACCCTCAGTACCTTTTGTTATGTTCTTGTTCAGAAAACTCTCCCCTCCTTACTAACCACTCTAATGAAGAAAAATGCCACCATTTACAACTTCACCTTTTATCCCCTGAACCAAATGGCTGAAGCCTGCAGTGAGAATAATTCAATGTGACAGCTTATCTTTTTGCCCAGTGGGGGTCTTTACTGAAGTTTGGCTATGAAAGCAATTTCCATGTTGATGATGATGACTGAAGCCTTTATGATTCAGATCCAAACTAGTTTAAAAAAGCAGGAGGATCCCACCATGATATGTCACAAGTATCTTCCCATTTCAAAGGAAGTGAAATTGAGATGATATATAGCACACATGGTACTTGGATTCTTTAAAGAAAGCCAAATAAACAATGTTATATATAATGGCATATTGTAGCAGAAGTGCTTGTAAACTCTTATTTGCAGATGCTAAAAAGACAGCCATGAAAATCGAGTCAGATCTAAAGCTTGGCATTGCTACTTCTCAGCCAAAGGATTTGTTCTAAAGTGCAAACTAACGAGATATGAACTTTATCATCGGAAAACAATAAACTTGATTATATCTCTATTATTGAAGAAAACAAAGCCAAACCTAAGAATCTTATTTGGATACTATTTTAATTTCCTGTGACTATAGAATTGCTACTCTGCTTGCAACACTATCTTCCTGTACTAAAAAGCATAAATGTAAGACATACAGTTTTAATTTATATGAGGATGATATCAGCACCCAAGGTGGCAGAAGAGAGAAACAGTGAGAGTATATGTTCTTATATAAAGAAGACATACATAAGTATATATAAAATGCCATTATTTATGCCAAACTCTGTTATGAATACAGCTCTTCTATATATATAATAATAATCCTAATATATAACACTAATACACAAAAATATATGAAGTCTAGTAATGTTTTGATATAATAAAAGGCCACTATATATACCTTTTATGTGACTTATGGCATTATAATACATTAAATATTTGAATGTATATTATGTGTTGCAAAAAGAAATAGCTTCTAAGTAGTAACTTCTATATGAAGTTAACTTCCAAAGTAAGCTGCTTGATGTATAGGAAACCTTAAGTCTTGTGTTTCATAAATATATAATAAAGTTTTGATACTAATTAACTTACATTGTAAGTTACTTGTAATTACATCATAATACATTTCAAAAGCTTAATTTTGAATAATTTCCCTATAATAACGGAATTATTTCTAATAAAAACTCGAATAAATGGGTTCAATCATTGAGACCAATACAAACTGTTACGTAAGTTTAAATTTCTCCACTGGAGGAAAAGCAGAGACTTAATTTAGCTGTATCTTCATGTCCTTTCTTTCACGTCAGTTTACATTTCCGAAACCAAATATTCAAAATAAAACCAACCATGAATACTGACCACAGAAGTTCTTTTTAATTTCAGATAGATGTGAGGAGACAGAACAAACTTCATCCCTATGACAGCAGCCTGTCATTTGCTCTTTTCATTATGACTTCAGCCTTTAACAGGTCCATGAGGAGTATCAATATAAAGCAGCCTGACATGCCAGAGCAACTCCCTGATACACCACAAAGCATGTTCTTTAACACTGGTATTACTACAGTGGTATACTGGGCTGGGATGGAGTTACCATGGGCGTTGTGTTTCCCAGCTGTGGCTAAAACCATGCTGGTACTAGGCCACTGCTTTGGCTGCTGCTGGACAGTGCTTGTCCAGAAGCATCAAGGCTTCTCCCCACACCCTTCCCCTTAAAGGCTAGGAGGAGGTGGGTGGGTAAGAGGTTAGGCAAGGACATAGCTGGGAATTGATTATGGGAAATCCCATAATGTACAACATCATGTCCAGCAATAAAAACTCAGGGAATGGAAGAGGAAAGGAGTATGTTTAGTGTTATGGACCTTCTCTTCTGAAACAACCACTACATGTGCTGAGGTCCTGCTTTCCAGGGAGCAGCTGGACATTTGCCTGCTGATGAAAAGTAGTGAAAAAATCTCTCTTTTTTACTTTGCTTGCATGTGCAGCTTTGGCTTTTCTTATTAAATTGCCATCTTAATCCACAAGTCTTTTTGCTTTTCTTCTGTTTTTATCCCCATCTCTCAGGAGAGGGAAGAGAGCTAAAGGTAGGCTGGGTGTTTGGCTGCTGGCCATGGTCAACCTACAACAACTCATTAGTGCAAATGCAAAAGTCTACATTTCAGGAAGAGAAGGCATTTTGCAAGGCCAAAGCAGTATGTCATTTTTTTTTTCACAGTAGTACCTATCTCTTTGAGAGTCTCCTAAAGCAGGAAATAAAAAAGTCATGCATTTCTTTACCATAACTATGTAGATATTTGCTAATGATATCTAAAATCACTGAGCCAGTAGAATATCTATCCTTGGAGATATTCAAAGCTCAACTCTACATGGCCCTGAGTAACCCAATGAAGCTTTGAAGTTGGCCCTGCATTTAGAGGGCAACATGAGCTCCAGTAGCTGGTTGTTACCTGAATTATTCTAGGGTTCTGTGATCTAGTACTCTTTGCTTCTTTCATAGCATTATTTGAAAAAACCTTTTACAGCTTTCCAGCAGGGTTGCAGTGACTTTAATGTACAAGTAATTTTCATGATAAGCCAAGCTGCCTGCATTCAGGAGTTGGGTACTTGCTCTTCCTGTCTTTCCGACTATTTTCATTTTTTCACCAATGAAGAAACCACTAATTAGAAGCAACTTAAAGAAATACAGGTAAGTAGTTGAAAAGGTAGTGCCAAAGCAAAAGGCTGCCCTAATTCTCAATTACTCTTCTCAGACTGTAAAAAACAAACCCAGTAAACATTATTTTAATTAAGTTGGAGCATTTATTACATGCACTGATGTGCAAGCATGGGGACCTGCTTTAGTTCTATGAGGAACACAGGGAACTGTGTTCTAATTGCAAAAACGTCCCCATAACAGTCATCCAGGAAACAGACAAAATGTGTGAGGAGTTCCCCCTTTTCAAGGCAGTGATATTATTGACCTATAGGCTGAGTCTGACTTATAAGAACTTTTCCTCATCTGCTGGTGAGTGGGGAGATTTGAGAGTTCATTTCCACTGCGCCCTACACAGTCTACAATTTAAAGCCATCATCTCCATCATCTAAGCATGGTTCCCACTGCTAGAAAGGTAGGACCACCTTGACATGATCACTGGCAGTGTCAGGACCATCTTTTCTGGATCACTGCATATTTTCAGAATATGAAGGGTGTGTCAGTGTATCAGAGTATGGGTGATCTCTCCACAACTTACCTGTCAATAATGGCACACATGTCAATGGTGACGTTGGCAAAGCTTCCAAGCTGGCCTTGCTCCACTGCATGCAAATCCACCAGCTGATCATCCACGTGAATAAACTGCATGCACCCTTGAAAAGCATGTTCAAATAGCGAGTGATCCGAGTCATTCAGTTGTACAGGAAACCCTGTAGAGAAGCAAAATAAAGGACATTATTAACCTCATCTACTATTACTTAAGCCAGGATTTTTTCAAAGGAAAAGAAAGACGTTTCCTAGATGAGGGAAGAAAAAAGGCAACGTGGTAAGGAAATATTACAAAGTTATTGGTTTACATTACAATGTTATTGATTTAACTACCTGAAAGAATTCATACAATACAGCTGATGATTCATTAATTTTTGTCTAAAGGATGGAAGTCTTCTGCAACCTCCTCCAGTCCTTTCTACTGCTGTTTCTCAGTCCTTCTTTCTTATATAAATATTATTGGAATATGAAAAGGATTTATTTCCTTGTTATATTTTAGAACTCACATTCTAATTTCTCTGATTTTTCTGACTAAAAATGCAGCCATGACTCAAATTTCCAGTTCAGCCTCCTCTAGAACTAGGCTTCCACTCTTTTTCACTTTGTCTTTTTGTTCATGGGCAAAGAATACCTGCTGGAAACTTTCTGTAAACTTGAAAATAGTCCGAAAATCTAATGTCTTGGATCGCTTCTGAGGAATCTGAGGACATTCTGTACACACTCTGAATACATTCATTTTCTTGTCTGTTTGAAGGTGGTTTATAAAAGATGAGAATGACTTAGTGTCTGGCTCAGGCTAAAAGGCAGGGAGACAGAGATGTTTGTATGCAGTTGTTTAACTGAATGCCCTTCAGAAGTGAACGTGTCAATTTGCTTGAGAAAAATGTCCTTGATAAGACAGTGGAGAGCCTTATTCACTACTTATAAATCTTTAACAATGAACTCCCTGAAAAGGCAGAATCCACTGAAGATGGGAGAAGGAAGGAAGAGAAAGGGACTAACAACAGTTTATTGAATAGAAAAGAAGGTAAAGAAGGTAAAAAACCCTGAAAAATGTATAATGCTTTTGCAGATTTCAGCTAGGTGACCAGCCATGCACTACTTGCCTGACAAGGGCAAAATATTGTACACATTTGCTTTAGTATCTAAGACAGATAACACAGCTCCTATTCCTTCTCCCACTTTTCTGTCCATCTTGCCAATCTCCAATGCCTTATGCTTTCTTCAACAGCATTTGTGGACACAGGAGAGTAACAGACTATCAAACTGACATCATGTGAAGAGCGGCAGAAAAAGAAAGGAATAAACATAATTTTAAATTCTGTTCCTGAAAACAGTTTATTACATACCACATAAATAGTTTTATTCAGTAAAAAAGAGGGCAATAAGTAGAGAAACAAGCAACTGGGGCTTGAGGTCAGATAATGCCTAATATGCCATGTATTACTAAAAAACCGCACAACTCAGTTACATATAAGTCTTTGCCAAAATCTAATTAAGACATGTTTTAATGGAAAGGCTTTGTCAGAGTTTTCATATAATAATTAATGCTTTTTAAAATTTTCTAAAGTGACCAGGCCCATCAGCTAAATTTACTTCTGGTAGCTTCTAAATTTCCCTGACTCACTTCAGTAAGTACTCACTTCAGTAAGTACTCACTTCAGAGTTCACTGGTGGTGACATAGAATTAATCAGGGATGCTGTAGTAATTGAGCAGGGACAATGCTAAAAGTTAGTTCTGACAGGTATCTCTAGAAACTGGGCTTGCCTGGAGGTTGTATCACCTCTGGGCTAAAACTGTGACACTATTGCAGGAAGCCATAAACTGTTATGAGACAGATAAATGACCCTGTCACATTAACACACATTCGATGAAGAAGGAAAAGCTCCTTGGGAATCCTCCAAATGCCTAACTTATGCATAATAACCTCATCAGATCAAATGCCACCCCACCAAAAAAAACCAACCAACCAACCAACCAACCAACCATAAAAAAGTGCTAGTCATGGACTGTAGGAATTGTTTTTTTGGACAGGCGGAAAAATCAAGTAGTAGGGACATGACCTATATTGTGTTCCCATCATGGGCATTGGCTAGTGACTTATTTGATGAAAAGAGGACAGGGCCTTCAAAAACCTGCCTCCTGCTTTTTTAAAGTTATTCTTTCTAGTGACTGGTTAAACTGATTTATGTGAGGCTTTACAGCCATCAGTAGAGAGAGACAAAAGTGCAACTTAATTCTCTGTTGTTTGGTGCATGCTAGCACAGAATTTGCATATTCCTACCAGGCACTTTCTCCAATTATATTTAAAGAGCTCACTTGCTCAGTATAATTGTCTGTTTTTAAGCTGTCACTGAACCCTAGAACTACTCCCAAGCAAGAATACCCAAACTAACACTAAGCATGTGATAATTTAAATCTTTAGTGCATTAGCAGACAGGGCAGAAAACCCATATATCATCTTCGGGTTCAAGGCACTTATACAATTCCTTTGGTTTAAATATTAAATTCAAGGTTACCAGCACTGGGGTAAACAGTAACATTCATGTAAACCCTGCAAAGCCAAGGAAATTATACAGATATATCTGAATATAATAAAACATTATCCACCATCCTGCAAACACTAACTGAAAAATAAGATCAAAACCGAGAGCCACAATTCACTGTTCACATCAAAAAGAGTATAAACCAAAAATCGAAGTTAAAATCATACTATTAGATTCAGCAATTTGACACCATTCAAGAACTAACTACAGAGGTATTTCAATATGTGATTGTCGTGGGTATGACCCTGGCTAAATGACAGGCACCTACGACGTTTGCTTTCTATGCTCTCTCCTGCTGCAGCAATGCAGAGGAGAGGAAAAACTAACACAAAACTGGACTTATGAGTTGAGATAAGATCACTGATAAAGGATGCACAAGATTTAGGGCAAAAGCAGGCGGGAAACGTGAAGTTGCAAAAAAGGTGATTTATTAATCTAACAGAGTCAGAGGATAAATTGGAGATAAAAATAAGCTCTTAAGACACCGTTTCTTCATGGACCCCCCTTTCCCTCTTAAGGCACCGCTTCTCAGCTCACCCCCTCCCTCCTTTCCAACTATCCAACAACTCCCAGGCAGGGCAGGGTGTGGGTTTTT